>QJNU01000141.1:28412-138174 GCA_004154915.1 Monosporascus ibericus | reverse complement strand
TGAAGTGGTATAGGGTGCAGTATGGGTGCAGCTGTAGCTCTGCTGCAGCTTTGCTGCAGCTCTGTTTCTAGCTGCTTCCATTCATTTCGCCGGTGGGCTCCAATGGAGCGACATCCAGTTGGTCGACGACGGTCTATAAAGTTCTGACCTGGCAACTTTTGTATGTAGTCTTCTAGAGAACGAAGGCACGCCCGACAATTCCTTTTCCCAAGCAACCAGTCAAGATGTCTTGTATACACCAGCTTCGATAAGCCCCGTCCCAATTCAATAAACCTGGTTTTTTTACCATATTATAATACCGGTTATACGTTCTGAACTAAAAGTTATGCGTTTTTGTTAAATATCCTAAACGGTTTGTATAAATACAGGTCATCCGCGTAACCGAATCTTAAAGTCCGGTCCTGTTATAAAAGTTTCGCAAGGTATAACATATATAATACTGAGGCCTTCTAATTCTTATCAATCCGCAATCCCAGGCCTCGGTATATACGTACGCGTGCACGTATATTAACAAACACCCTCGCCCGCTGTAGCACTAATAGGGGTCCTATAATTAAGAAATTTATAACCCCCTAACGGACGTTTGGTTTGCCGGTTCGCTATCGTCTAAAGTAATATTACGTAATAACAAAGTTTATACCTTAAATAAATGTTAATTATAATGTAATTTTTCGATTTATTAATAGACGTATTCGTCTTTTTTAATTACGGTTCGACTTTTTCTGGAAATTTACCTTACTCGCCGGCGATACCTTATCTAATGATATCTCTTAATATATCGAATACGATCCGTTTTTTCTTAACTTTTTAATTTTAATACTAAACTTTATTTGTAATAAATCTTTAAATCGGGTTTATAACAACAACTTTAATACGAATAAAAAGCGAATAAATAATCGGTTAACGACATTATACGCGATACTATTGTTTAATATATAAAATATAATATATTTTATTCATATTTTTAAATTTATATAAATATGCTTTTTAATACACTTTTAAGCCAGTTTTATCGTAATCACTTTAATATAAATAAAAAACCCTCTATTTTTTATTCTACTTTTTTCGATCGGTCGTCGTAATATATTACGGCTTACTTTTTTTAGAGTACGATTTCGAATTTTAGCTTCTTGTTACCTACCGCTATTTCCAGCCGGCCTACTTAAATAACCTAGGTTTTTAGTAAGCTAACTATATCTTGCTACGGGATTATTGACGCTTATCACGCCGGCGTAATCGCCGAAATACCCGTAATTAACTTACTTTAATTATTCGGCTTTTCGTTATTACCCCGGCGGGGTTGAAAATATCGCGTATAAAACGTTATATACGGACCGAAAGTTAACTGATTAATATTACTCGTAATTTTAGAAATCGTTAAAACCGAAGGTGCTCTATTGTTAAATCGAATACCAAGTAACGTCGAATAGTTTTCGTATCCAGTTTCCTTTTAAGCGTCATATTCGTAATTATCGTTTTGGTTTCGATATGTGCCGCCGGGCGCGGTATGAAAAAAGTTTTTACGACGAAAACCCCGCATTTTTGGTCCTTACGGCGTCGCACCCCGAAAAACGAGCACGCGTTAAATTGCGTTTTTATATTAGCTTTATTCAGTAAAGACGAGACTCTTTTTAATCAATACGAATAGGTTCGTAGCCAGCACCGCGTACAGGTTGCAAAGGCCGTCTTCGCTATCCCTCCTCTCAACATAAACCGTACGACTAGGTTTAATTAATAGATAGTTAACTGGCCCAGCTGTCAAACTAGACCGGTTTAACTTAAGAGCTAACTGTTACGAACCAACACCTTACCAGCTTGGGCACACGGTCGGGACAAGACCTAGGACAAGCACCGACCAAGGTCACGTGATCAAGAAATGGTCGAACACAGTCGGTTCGACCATACTCGATCATGGAAAACAGAATAAGGATATATACGCTCATTACCTCTCGTAATTTAGATAGACCACCGGCTTATAATACAACTTAGTTACCCAGATTATCCTTTAACAATCTGCTATTACCAGACGTGACTATTGCACATTTTTTTGCTTAGTTTCCCACGACACTACTGCTAACATTTTCTTTTTTTATAATAGTAGTAGTATTTAACGCCGGGGGGTTAAGCTGCGTAGCGGCTGTCCCAAAGCCTCCCTTAGGGCATATAGGGCGTGTTAAGCTAAGTGAAGCTATCTCTAACTAACTTATTTACAGGTATAAACCTATTTAGCAGTTCTTGTCCGTAGACGCGTCGCCGTTTCCAGCGTATCAACCTGTATCTTCCCTTTTCCGTGTAAGGGTAATACCTAGCGTTTTCCCCCTTTTCTCAATGGGAGTTTTCGAAAGTTAAAGCCTAAATTATAGTTTTAATAACTGGGTATGTTAGTTGGCTGTCTGCTATATATTACACGCTTAAACGTATTAGGAAATATAAAATTAACCTTTTTTCCCGCCCTTTTAAATTCCTTTAAAAACGTTTAAAAATACTTTCCGAATTCGTTATTTTTAATTTAAAGAAAATCGTTAAGGCTTTAAATAACCTTTACCGTTATAAGAGAATTATTCCGTTTAAAATAATACCTAGTAACGGCTTTAATATAACCCCGTTTCGGTTTTTTTCGCATATAGATATTCCCGTAAAACTTTATAACCTTAATATAATCCTTAAAAGCGATTAAGTTATTTATAAGCTCCTTTAAGTAATAAACTTTATTTTTAAACTTTTATAAACGCGTTTTTAATTGTAATAATTAATTTTCGAAAACAATATGCTTTTTGTTATAATAAATTAAATATTTAAGTACTTTAAGCTTTCCGTAAATATAATATAATTTAACGTCGTTATGTTTAAATTTCCGATAACAGTAAATAAAATTTCTATATTTTATATAAAACGTTCAATAATAATAAAAAGCTCGCCTTATTAAATGTTTTAATTTATTAACATAACATAAATAATACTTTAATTTGTAAACTTTATAACGTTATAAAAATTTAATAAAGATTATTTTTATTACGTTTTTGGTTACGTTATATTTCGTAATTTTATATTAAATTTAATCTCGTAAGTTATAATTATATAATCGTTATTAACGTTTTATATCTTTACACCCGTTTTCGTTAATTCATTCGTTAATTCTTTTTTTTTACGTTGTAATATTTTAAGTTTTAACGTACCTTAACGTTATACGTATCCGCCGTTATGTAAAATTTTAAATATGTTTATTAAGAGGATATAATAATGTTCGCCTTAATTCTTAAAATTACTTCCGTATTGTTTAAGTAAACCTATATTCGTTTCCGGTTAATTTCCGATAATCCCGTAATAATATACTTTAACTTCTTTTAGGCTTTTATTATTTCCGTATCGAAAATAATAAAGCAAAAATTTAAACGTCCGTATTTTATATCGAAAAATCGTTTATTTTAATAAACAGCAAAACCGTAACCGATTTCCGGTTTATTTTACGGACCGTCCGAAAGAATAATAACATCTTTCGGTAGCAAAGTTATATATTAAGTTTCGAAAGCTACGGTAGAGTTTCTTTTGTTTGGTAAATCTTTATGTAATGTTTTTTTTTTCGAATTAGGTAAGTATTTAGGGGGAATTAAGATAAGTCGTTATACAGATAATAATATTTTTACCATGACTTATATTTCAGTTTCAAGATTTTGTCAACCTTCTATTCTCTATTCTTTTAATGATTTTAATTAATTCAGTTTTTTTAGTTAAAAGGTGCTTTTTGTCAATAGTTCGCAGCTTATATGCAAATTTCTATAATGCAAGATTTAGGGTTATTTATGCCGTCGGCAATTACGAATCGTAATATACAACGTCTATAAGTAATTTTCTTTATATTAATAAAATAATTTTAATAATTAACGTAAAAATTTATTAGACTTTTTTTACGTATGAACTTTTTTAATATCAACTTTATGTTTTTGGTATTTAGTTAATACGTTTTCGGTATTAAATTTTCGCGCCGTATAATATAGTAAAAATAATATACGTAATTATAACCTTTCGCAATCCGAACGCCGGAGTTTTATATTTCGTATTTATTCAGTACCGTATATATTAAGTAAGTTATATTGCTTTTTTCTTTTTAGAAAAAGTATCGTTTAAATATTAATTTTTTGTTAAATTATACTCCAAGTTATTTAAATATTGGTATTTTGTTATTAGCTTCTAGTTTTTTTACCGGGTGGATTATAAGGTTGTCATCGATTACCACCGACAGGTCGTAGTCCTTCCGTATTCTAGTAATATATAATAGTTCGTACTTTTTGAGAACGAAATAAACCCGGTCTTTTTTACTTTATTATAATACTTATTATACGTTCCGAATTAAAGGTTATACATTTTTATTAAATTTCCTAAACGTTTTATATAAATAGAAGTGGTCCGTAGAACTAAAGTTTAAGGTTCGGTTTTGTTATAAAAGTTCCGTAAGGTATAATATATATAATACTGGGAAAAGTAAGGAACCTTAAGGTGTACCGTATTGGACTCGGCTATAGCCCGTCGTTTTGGATTCGAACTGTACCCGGATTTGCCTATCCGATAAAAAGGACTCTGTAAGACGGAATACCGATAACGGTTAGCTTTAACGTTTTATTTTTTCTAATAAGCGTTTTTATAATAAGGTATTAAACGTTTTTATACATTTATTATAATTATAGAAACCTTTCGTTTAATTACGAATACTTATTTTATATTATATATAGAAAACGTTAATAAATTTATTATTTATCATTTAAGTAACGTTTTACCGTATTATGGGTTAAGGATATTATTCGTTAAAACGATTTATATTAACCCTTTTGTTATTACTTTTTTTAACCTTTTACCGAAGTAGGAAAATAAGGTTACAAGTTATTAAACCCTCGGCGACTTCTTGTTCCTTTTCCTTACCTTAAGTATTATCGATATTTCGGCGCTCCGCGAGGTAACCGGAAAATATACAAATTATAACGTATTTTTAAAAGTGTTCTTAACGTATTATTGTATTAATTTCCAGTTAGCTTTTAAAAGCCTAACCGGAACCGCGTTTATCCCGCGTAAGGTATTCGGTATTTTTATAATATAAATTTCGGTTTCCTTAAATATTATTATAATATTTGAAGGTAATTAACTGTTCCGTTAATTTATATTTTTTAAAGAGTCGTAATTTAAGTCGTCGTTTACTGAAAACCGTTTTAAAACTTCCGTACGTAAAGCCTTAATTTTATTAAGGGTATTTCTTATTACTTTATTTCTTACCCGTAATGATAAACACTTTAACCGGAACTTAAATCTATGTTAATTAATAGTTTTATATAATTTATCGTTTGTAAACGTTATCTTAATATCTTTCCGCCAGTAATTCTTTTAACCTTACGGGTTACTGATAGAAATTACCGATATTCGTCCGTATAATATTAATTCGAGTTATTTTAATCCGTTAATTATTTATATATTTCCGAATTCCTGTTAATACGGTAAACATTTTAATAATTTTGCGTTTATTATAACATTCGACATTTTCGGTTTACTACCGGCTTGCTTATTATTTTCATCGTTAACTGGGAAACTAAAATGATAATCTTTATCCGGGAATTTAATTTTTCCGACAAGGTTACCGGGTCCGTTTCTGGTAAAAAAGGTTACGTCCGTTATAATCAAATTCGTAAACTTATTTAGCTTTAATTTTAATACCCGTAATCGGTATTACTTTTATTTTTTTGCCTTTCCATGAGATAATTCTTAAAAACGTAAAATAATTCGATCCGGAAATAAGATTGTTATATAGGGAAGGTTTTATAAAAAGGATATTAAAAGAATATAGTTTAATACGTACCCCGTTTTATACGTAAGTTTACCGGGTATATTTATATAAATTATCCCGTTAATAATAAACTATTATACGATATTTCTCTCTTCATTTCTTCCTTTAACCTTTAATTCGGTATATGGGTACTATATATTTTAATTACTTTTTATTAAGCAATTATCCGGCGGTACCAGGTTAATAACGTAATTAACCGTTACGTCTATACGGGGCTTTCGGTACTTATTAAGTATAAGATATTTATTAACGTTTAATTATAGTAAATCTTGAAAATAAACCGGTTATCGTTATTATACCATTAAATAACGTCCTTTTCTAACGTAAATTATAACCCGGGGCCTCTTTTTATTTGTTTAACTACTTATTAATACGGAAATGTCAAATTCGGAGTAATTTTATATTTTCGTATTTTCTTGTATTTAAGGTCTTTAAACTTAAATTATATTTATATTTTAAATTTAATGTAATTTGAATATTGTGATATATAATATTAAGATATTACGGATATTATATCAAGTTATATATAAGTTATATAATTTTGGGAATTCAGTTTTATCCGTACGGCGTTTCCGGCGTTTTTATTTTCGTTTATCTTTCGTTATTATATAATAAAGATTATTAAGGTATTTATTATTTTAGTTTTTATAACCAGGCGTAAGCGTAAATTACGTTAATTAATATTAGTTATTACGGTATTTCGTACCTTAAGATAGAGTAAGCGATCTTTTATAATTATTTCGAAAAATATTTTAACGTTATTTTTGATATTCGTTAATTTTAACGCCGTAATCGGCCTTAATCCGGAGGTATACGTTTTTAAAGGTATATAAATAGGCCTAAATTTTATAAAAGTCGTTCCGTTATAAATCCTTTTTCTACCGTTAATTACCTAATTCGGTTACGGCCTGTTAAGTCTTTTTACCGGAAGTTAAAATAATATTCCGTTTTCCGGAACCTATTTTTGTTTTAGTAATATATTTTCCTCTTTATACTTTTTAATTGTTACTTTCCGGACGTTTTTTAGTTGGTTTTCCGGGAACCGTACTAACCTTTTTTAATTCGCTTAAAGGCGAATACGTAATTTTTATATCTTTCTTAAAAAGGATTTTAACAGTTCGCATATTTAAAAAACCGGTTATATTCGTTTTCTAGATATTAATTTAACTTATTTCCGTAATTATTATATCGCGTTACCCGTTAATATTATTCTTTTAATATAATACCTTTAACATTTTAGGTTCTGTTATTTAATTACCGGTTTTTTCGTTATTGACTTAAATTGCTCGATAATATTGAAAAGCTGAAAAAAATAAATTTAGGTTAAAAAGATATTATTTAAATTTCGCGGTTAATTATAAGGTCGGGACCATACTTCGACGGTTTTGTAGTTTATAAGTCGATATTTAGTTTGGACGTAAACTTTATTATGGATAATATTTTGCATATTAATAACGTATCCCAGGTTAATATAATCCGGGAAAATATACGATACGTTCGGTACCGCGTAGGTATATTATTATTCCGGTACTTAAATATTATTAGTATTTATAATTTTATTTAGGCGTTATTTTACGTCCGGTTCGAAAAGTATGTTTCGGATTTATTTAGTAATTAATTTAATAAACTAGCCCGTACTCGTAATTGTAATACTTGGGATATCCGGCAGCTGTAGCCTTAAATTTTCGAATATTTTATATATGACAGTTTTTAACATCAAAGGTTGCTCTTTATAAGCCCGCCGTTTTTCCTTTAAACGGATTAAGAGTTTATTATCCTTTTTATTAAAAAACTCAAATACGATGAAATTAGTTTTAGTAATCGATTTGGCGATTTTTTGTAACGACTAACAGGTTTTAACTAACTATTAAACCTAGTCGTACGGTTTATATTGGCAGTAGTGCTGTGGGAAACTGAGCAATGAGATATTTAATAGTTACGTCTGATAATAGCAGATTGTTAAAGGTAATCTGGATAACTAAGTTGTATTACAAGCTAGTGATTTATTTAAACTATGATAATAATAAGCGTATATATCCTAAATTGAGTTTTCTTAGATTTATTAAATCCATACTTATTTATATCGTATAAGTGCATAAATCCCTTTAAATATATTCGATCTATCCTTATATATGTTATATAAGTGCATGGATTATTTTAGATGTATTAAATTCATTTTTATCTATGGTACGTGATTCTTTTTTGGTCAGTGATTATTTAAGTCTTATATCGACCGTATTCTTAAGCTAGTAAGGTATTAGTTCGTAATACGATTTTCCCTTTTCATGATTTTTAAACCTCATAAGTTTTCCTTTTTTTTTACGCCTATTATCCCTAAGAGAATTATTAATGGGGTCGTTAAGCCACCATAGCGTTTTAATTAGAAGAAAAAACTTAAGAAGTTATCTTTCAGTATCGAAGATTTCGGTTTTAAAGTTATACCTTATTCCGTATGTTTCGTACAGAAAGAAAAATGTATTATAGCGGAAAAGGTAGTTCGTTGCTAAAATTGTGTTTTCTATAGGCGAGATTGCGACGGTTTAGGCATTTCGATCGACTTTTTACATAATATTTCGCGGGAAAAGGACCGGTTAAAAGGTAAAGAAGCTTTTACTGAAGAATGGTTTTTTTAATCGTAAAAGGAAATAAACAAAGTTTTAAAATATATAAGTAAAGTTATAGTTCGTTTACGATGGTTGCGTTAATAGTAAAAGTTCTTTCGTATTAAGAGCGTCGAAATAATTAATCGTAAGCTATAATCGTTAGATAAATTAAAGGAATAGGAAAAGGCTAAGGTAAAGGTTATTGCGTAGGCCGTTTAGGCTGCGAGGGTAGCGAGTTTGTTTGGTCTTGAAGATATTAACTAGTTCTTTCCAGCAGATCCGGGCTAGGAAGTTATTTTAAATGCGGTCGGTTTTGCTGGTAAAAATTCTGTAAGGGAATAGAAAGGACTAGCCACTCCGCCACATGATCCAAAAGATCAGCAGTTCCAACGCCAATTGGCGTTGGAAGTCCTTGTCCGCACTTAAGTAGGGAACCCCCGCGGTCATTCCCTTACAAATTCATTAATAGGCGTTAGGCGTTCATAAAACTTTTGGCGGGTTTTTAGGTGTTTTTGGAATCTGGGTAGTTCTTTTATTTGATTAGGTATTTGTTAAGTCCCTCTTTCTTACGTATATTTAAGATTTCTTTTGCTTCGTATATGAATGTATTTTCTATTGCCTTTTCTTTCTATCTTATATTAATTTTGATAGCATTTGTTATTAATTCGAGTACGGAAATATAAAAGATTAGCTGAGATTTAACTTTATGTAATAGTTTTAATTAATAGCGATTTTTTAAAGTATTTTTAGTAATTTTATAGGGGTCGATGTATTTAAAATTAAGTTTTTTATTAGGTCGCTTGGTTTAAATATTTTTAGTGGCCAGGTAAATCATTTTCTTTTCTGGAAGGTTAATTCCTTTAACCTTTTTTAGTTATAGTATTTCTTCATTTAATTACGTGCGAATTTAAGTTTCGTTTTTATTTTTATATATAGTTGCTTAAGTTGTTTTGATATAAGGATTATTTAAACGTTAGTAAGTTCTTTACGTATATCTTTGTAAAATTTTGGTATGAAATTAAAATTAGCATTTGCCGAAGTTATTTTGATGTTTTCGTAATAGTTAATATTGTAAGCTAGTTGGGCGATAGGTAATATTTAAACTTAATCGTTTTGTTAGTAATTAATATAGCATTGTATATAAGTTTCTAATATATAGTTAATTCTTTTTGTTTATTCGTTAATTTAAGATTTAAATACGTTGGATAGTTTATAATTTAACTTTAATTGCATTATAAGTCCTTGTTAAAATTTCGAAATAAATATTATTCCTTTATCTGAAATAATTTTTATTAATAATTCGTATACTTTTAAGGTATGTTTTAAGAAGATATAAGTTAATTACTTTGCATTTATATTCTTATTATATGGTAAAAAAATAGGAAGATTTAGTAAATCGATTAACGATTCCAAAGAGACTATCGTAATGTATGTTCGTAGCTAGGTCTTTTTATAATAAAAGTTTGATGATAAAGTTAAAAGTGATTAAATCTTATAGTCGCTTTGCGACTGATAGTAGTTATAATTCTCCGTATGGTTTGTGTCGTCGAGTTTTTGCTTTGTTATATGCGTAATATTGTTGTCGTACTTTCTTTATTATTGATTTCATTTTAGAAAAATAATAAGTACGTTATAATCGTTCGAAGGATTTGTAGATCTCTGGATGTGCGTATAGCTGGTATTCGTAGATGTTTCGTACTAGTATCTTTTAGTATTCTTTTGAGATTTGTGTTTTTTCCATTCTTTAGTTTTCGGGTAGGTTATTATTATATTTTTAGATTTTCTGATGTAGGTTAGGGGGTGTTATTTTAATCGTTATTATCTATCGTGGTTATAGATATCCTTTTAGCGTAATATCGAGAATCTGGTAGTTAATTTTAATTATTTCTTTTTGAGCTCCGGTTTTCGATTAAGTGCGTTTGCTTTGCCGTTTTCTGATTCTTTTTGGTAGATGATAACGAAGTCGTATTTTGCTAGTTTTTCAGCGTAACGTAATTATCATTTTATAAGTTTTTTGGTAATGGTAAAGCGAATAAGGTTCTTGTAGTCGGTATATACCTTAACCTGGTGAAGATTTCCCTTAAGGTAATGGTTAAATTTTCGGAAGGCTTTAATGATGGCTATAAATCTATTACCGGGAATACCGTAATTTAATTTTGTTTTTTTAACTTGTAAAAGTAAAGGTGATAGGGTGTAGGTTACCTTAATTATTGCAGTATTTAGCTATTACGCTTAAAGCGTAATCCGAAGCGTCGGTTTTAAGCTTAATTAGGCGGCTTAGGTTATATATAATTAATATTAGGTTGTTAGTAATCGCGCTTTTAATTTTTTGAAAAGCGGGTATTATTTCTATTATTTAAAGAAGTTTTTTTCTTTTTTTTATTAGGTTAAATAATAATGTGGTTATTTTATTAAAGTATAGAATAAATGTTTTATAATAATTAGCAAATCCTAGGAAAGCTTGTATTTTTTTAATCATGGTAAGCGTTTTTTATTCCTGTATTGCAGCGATTTTCTTTGGGGTCCATTTTAATATATCTTGAGGTGATAATATATCCTAAAAATTCCATTTTTTGCGTATGGAACTAGCTTTTTTTTGTATTAATTAATAGATTAGCGTTTTGTAAGGCTTGGAGAATTTTATGAACGTGTCCTATATGTTCCTTTTTGCTTTTTAAGTAGATCAGAATGTCGTCGAGGTAATAAATAACGAAGATATTTAAGTATTTTTTAAGTACATAATTAACCATTCGTTAAAAAATTGCTAGTACGTTCGTAAGTCCGAAAGGCATAACGAGATATTCGAAAAGTCCGTATTTCGTCCTAAAGGCTGCTTTTTATTCGTATTTTAATATAATGCGGATTTAATTAAATTTTTTTTTCAAGGTTTAAGTTCGTAAATTAATTCGTTCCGTAAAGGTGGGTTTTTATTTCATTAATTAGGGGTAATGCTATCCTATTTTTAACCGTAATATCGTTTAGCTGTTTGTAGTTGATAACTAAACGTAGTTTTCCTTTCTTTTTAGTACGAAGAATATAGGGTATCCGGTTGATAAATTAAAACGTCGTATATAACTCTTTTAAAACTTATTTTTAAGGTATTTATGTAGTATTTATAATTTTGTTTCGTTAAGGTTATAGATAGAATAGAATCTAATTAATATTCCTATTTTAAGGATTATCTTCTAGTTTTATTCGCTGTATTTTGGTAGTTTCGTTTCGAATTCCTTTCGAAATAGTCGGTCATATTTATGGTATTGTAAAAGTACGTTAGTTATAATTTTTGACTTTAAAGGCTAATGCTTTACGTAATCGTTTATTTTTTACAGCTTTATTTTGATGGTAGCGATAATGCGTTATATTCTTTTATGGTACCTCTGTTTTTTTTTCTTTTTTGTGTTTTGTTCCTATGGGTGGTAAGGTTTTTATCGTATTTCTATGCTTGCATTTGTCGCTATTTTCGATTAAGTATTAAGATCTTTTCGTATTTTGTTCTTTTTTATCGAATGAATGTAAAGCGAACTTTACCTAGCTAGTTATCTAGTCGATTAAGGGGTTATACTAATATAGCTATAGTTTTGCAAGGACTATATCGTAATTCATTATCGAAACGATATCGAAGTTTGTCGTCTGGTTTCATCCTTTAACGAAGATCTCGAGATAATTAATTTTTTAGGTAATCTTTCCGTTATCGTAAGTAAATGCCTAACCTTTTGCGTTCTCGGCGATAAAAGGTTTCATCTTTTTTTATAATAATCGAAGTTGGTTAATTATATCTGGCATAATATAATTACCTTCTATTACTCCGTAATCCATAAATGCGATAAACTAATATATCTTAATTTATATTTGTAGGGTAATAAGGTCGTTTTCGGTTTTTATCGTTACGTTTAAAGCCTTTTTGGAAAGCTCCTGCTGGCTTTTCCGGGTTTTATTATCCTGCGGCTTTTTTATAAGTATCGTTCGTTTTTTAATTCGTTTTTTAACGCTTTAATATGCTTTTGAGTTTGTTAATTAAAGCTTTATAGTTGCTTTAATTATCCTTCTTGTCGGCGTAAGGTAACTTTAAATAGGACCATTTGTCTTTAAAAGTCTTTTTTGCTAATATATTCTGGTTCGGGGGTCTTTTGTTCCTTTTGTGTTGCTTAGAATTGGGCATCGTACTGCCTTATGTTTTCGTTTTTCTTCTGGATTTCGTTTTTGATTTTTTATTGTTCGTTAAAGTCGTTTGTAAAGGTTAAACGGAAGTTTAAATTATTAATTATTTTTAAAGATACCTTTATAACTATCTGGTGAACTTAAATCTTTTTATCTTATGGTCGTATTATCCGAAATAGTACATAAGGTTTTTATCGGAATAAGTTTCTTCTTTAAGTTAATTCGTTATTGCTGTAATGGTGTTAACGGTGTTTTCTAAGGCGTATATTTTTAAGTATCTGTATTATCGTTGATCCCTAGAATTCTTTCTAGTTTGGTTATGCAAGTCGAATCCTTAGTTATATATTTACATAAGTTGTTTTTCGATAAATCGTTATTTTCTATATGTTTAAGCTAATAAGCGCGTTTATATTTAATAGCATGAAGTTTTTTATATTGGTTCGGTTATATTATTAGCAGGTCTTCGTTTTAATCTTAGTATTTCTTAATCCATGCGTTTACTTTTAATTATTCGTACCGCTATCGCCGTTTTTGTTATAAACGAGAAAGTAACTTGTCCTTTATAAGTTCCTTTTATTAGTCATGTTCTTTTAGCTATTAGGCTATTGTAAGTCCTGTGGTAAGAGTTTGCCGTTCCTAGGTGGCTGCCTGAAACAGTTTCTTTACCTTTTAAAGTCCTTATTGTACTATTTTAGGGGGGTTATAGTCGTTTTTAATTTTGATGCTGTTAATTAACTTATTATTGCTTTAATTATTTCGCAAGGGCTTTTGGGGAACCGGTGTCCATATGTTCTGTCGTAGTTTGTTAGATGCTTTGCATTAATATGCCTTATATCTTATTTTATTATAATTAAAGTATTTGATAATACGAGGGTTACGTTATTGAATTACGCCTAATTTTATGGGTTCCGGCGTTATTCCGTAAAACGTAAAGGGTATATTTCTTTTCTGTTGTTGGTTACCTTTGGGATGTCCGGGTTTAGGGAAATATTGCCCTTTCTTTTTTATACGTCGTTCGTATTATCGGTTGTCGATTTTGATTGCCTGATCGACGTATTCGTCGAAGGTGAAGCGTTTCTCAAGGCGGATTATCTTATTTTTAACGGTTTCTTTTAGTTTTAGTAAAATGTATTTATTATAATTTCGTTATTAGTTTATCCGATACGTAATAGGGTTTGTTTAAATAATATGGCGTACCTTAACGCTGGGCTGTTTTGGGTAAGTTAAAATATGTCTTACCCGGTTTTTCGTTTTTCGTTAGGGTTCCCGTGTATATCTTTAATTTTCTATTCGAAATAAGTATAGCGTTCGAACAGTTTGATCATATCTTTTTTATTTTTTTTCTTTTATTTTTTTACATTCTTTAGATAATCCCGTAAGGTAGGTTTAAATTACTTTAAGGTATTTCCTTTAAGGCTTCCGGTAATGGTGATGATTTTATCAGCCTCGTCGACTAAGGAGTTCCGATAAAAGTCAGGGTAGGACTTAGCTTAAGTTAAAAAGAGTTGTATATCTCTGGTGTCATCGAAAGGTTCTGAGGCCTTAATTTTTTGCTTGGGTATTATAGCGGGTTAAGCCTTAAGTTATTCGTTAGCTTTTTCTAGTTCCTAAACCGTTTTAAGTTATGGCGATTATAGCATTTTTTTATTTTTTAAGGGTAGGTTTTTTTTTTTTGGTAATCGTAGGTTACTTGCTGGTAAATATATTATCGGGGGTATTACTTAGAGTTTAACGATATTATTAAACAAAAGCTTATAACGTATAACGGCTAAAAGGTTTTAACTAATTATTAAACTTAATCGTACGGTTTATGTTAATAATAATATTATAAGAAACGAAGCAATAAAATATTTAATAATTACGTTTCGTAATAGTAAATTGTTAAAGGTAATCTGGGTAATAAAGTTATATTATAAGTTGGTAATTTATCTAAACTATGGTGATAATAAGCGTATATATCTTAAATTAGACCTTCTTAGATTTATTAAATCCATCTTTATCTATGTCGTATAAGAGGATGGATCCTTTTGGATATGTTAAATTTATCCTTATTTATATCGTATAAATGTATGGATCCTTTTGGATGTATTAGATCCATTTTCATCTATATTACGTGATCTTTTTCTAGTCGGTGGTTGTTTAAGTCTTGTCCCGACCGTATGCTGAAGCTGGTAAGGTGTTAATTCGTAACATTTTTGTACTGTTACTTAAATTATAGCTATATTCCGATTTAATTATATTAACTTAAAAGATTTATTTATTTTTCGTTTTCGAAATAATTAATTATAAGTTTAATAGCCGTATAAGAGTATAAAGCGTTCCATTAAAAGTTAAAAAACCGTTATGTTAAAATAATTAATAAGCATTTTAATAAAAAATCTTATTTGTACCTTATAATTCGTTAAATAATTACCTTTATAATTTTTAACGAAAAGGTTTAAAAATTTACCTAAGTTTTAAAAAAAGTTTAAATTTAAATTTATCGTTTTATTACGTTAAATTAAAAAGTAAGAATTAAAGTTGTAATATCGGGTTAAGGTCGGCTAGCGACCTTTCCGTTAATAAGGTTTATTACTAAAAGAACTTAAATATTAATAATTCTTTTCTTTTTATACCATTATAACTATATAAGGTTTAAAGGGGTAAATAACTTAAGTTATTAAGTATATTAAGTTATATCGTTAGGGACCTTAATAAGTTACTGTAGTATGGTAAGAGCTTCCATCTTCGTCGCTTGCTGGTGGTTGCTAGTAATCGCGAGATTTTAACCTTGGGGTTTTGGCTCAGCTAATAGCGAATTCGCCAAGAGCGCTAAGAGTTAGAAAATTGAATGTGATCTACGCTTAAGCATTAACAGCTCTAAACGTACGGATGAAATATAAAAGGAAAAGGTGACTACTGCCAACATAAACCGTACGACTAAGTTTAGTAGTTGGTTAAACCCCTTAGCCGTCACACTAACGTTTCGGATAATTGTTTAAATCAAATCGCGAATAGCTTCAAATAGGTTAAGATTTGATCAATTTGAATTAGAAGGAATGCTGGGCGGGTTCGGAGTAATTAACATGTTTAGATAATGACGGTAATAAGTGTCAGATATAGGGGATATCAGTTGTGTTGTTGTATTAGGCTAGATACGTGTGCTGTTGCACACGTACAGCGTTAAGTAGCTTAGCCACGGAACATGTATGGGCCGATCATTAGGTGACCTTTCCGTATATGGGGTGCGCTACGCACCCCCCAGCTAGCTGACAATAAGGGCCCCATCGCGTAATGCCGTCGAGAACTAATGCAGACGCGCTCCACCCACCTCCATCCACAGAACCCGGGCCGACCTAACGAGGTTCATGAGCTAGAACTACTGCGCGTTTCTTATTGACAAATGTACATCTTTTCTAGGGCCCTGAATATTACGTAGGCATGTAAGTAGCTCACATCATCAGAAGTACTACATACCTAGATTTGAATGGCGGCGCGAAGTGAGAAAAGAGTACAGGCATCACCCAATTCAATGCCTACTAGACAGAGTCGGAGTATATTCAGAGGGCCCACCATTGAGCAGGAGGTTGAAGTGTCTACTATTCTTTCCTCTTGCTTGCTCGCTCTCACTCAACAGCAGCGCCAGTGTCGCGTGCCAAACTACGTACGATGCCGCTCATGTCCGCAAATGAGAATTCTGCCAATGTCTCTTCCCAAATTTGCTCTCTCAGAGCCTCACCTTCGGCTGTGTAGATAATTGGTGCCATGCTATGTAGGTAGTTGGCGGTTAGCCGTGAGCGGTTTTGCAGCGGTAGGATTAGACGAAGGGGGAAAAAAAGAACTCACGGTTTGAGTCGCTGCTCGGAAAGATACTGGCCATGTGTTTCCGCGCCGTGGTTGACCGCAGCGTCCGTGATGAGACGGGCGCCCACCGCGGACGTGTATCCCATGCTCCTCCTTATCGGCTCAGCAATCTTGCCCATCAGAGATTCTCTCGATTCACGGCTGATGTTCGAGTCATGCACCATGCCCGGAGTTGCCATGTTGACCACGGCCATAGATGAAGGGACAATGCTGGCCAGCTTTGAGACGAAGAACTGACCGAGGAGCTTGCTTAGGAATTGGCGGCCGAGCGCGCCCCAATTGTCATGTTTATCGAGGGAGGGGAGCAGAGGCTTATTGGTCCTCTCACTGAACTTAATCCAGGCGGCACCATCCGAGGAGGTGATGGTGATGCGAGTAGGTTGGCTTTTCGGTTTATCCTTGATGACGCCGAGGAGCATGACCAACAGGAGAGCTGGCGATAGGTAGTTCACCTGCACGCACTCATCATGACCTGTGTGCGGATTTATGGTCTGTTTCGTCGGAAGACTGCCTGCGTTGAGGATGACGATGTCGATTCTCTCGAGGGTCTTTGCACGATCCGCAAAGGCCCGAACCGAGTCGTAAGACAGGTGATCCAGGTCCCAGACTTCGAGGCTGCGCTCTGTGAGATTCCTGCCCTTCGACAGCTCAGCAGCAGCGGCTTGACCCCTCGTCTGGCTACGGACCGCGAGAATAAGCTTGCTTAACCCCAGGTCGAGTAGCTGGCGGCAACACTCGAGACCAACTCCGCAGTTTGACCCGGTAACAATCGCCGTCTTGCCCTCGAGGTTCACATTTTTAACTTCGCGGGGCGTGAAAAATAGCTGGCGATACAAGTACGAGGGTATACTTGCCTCGTTCTGAGGGGAGATGTCGAAATTGTGGGCCATCTTTGATAAAAGACAAGAGACGTGGGTAGAGAAACCGATACGGAAGGGGGCAAGACTTGAGCTCAGCCAAATGGCTTTTGACACAGATAATAACCGGATGTCAACTGGCTGCCGAATTGCCCTCATTGGGGTGTTGGTCTTTCCCTCAACTGCCTCTATCAAGCTACCGCCACGGCGCCATTTGGTTGATTGCCAGTTGTTAGGAGCACATAAGGCTAAGAAGAGATAAGCACCCCAATTCTGCCAATGCTGTCGGTGCACCTATCAGACGTATGTTTGTTGTAGTGTAGCTCCACGTAGTCTTCTGAAGTAAGACTCTGCATTCAATACAGCGGGACTGTATGCAGGACAAATGTAATGTTATAGTCAACATGTATGGTTCTCTGTAGCACGAAAGAGGGCTTGGCAGGCTGTACTGTGGAGTGTAACCAACCAACCAGCTCTTACCGAGCAAATGGTGTTGGTCCGATGCCACTAGGGGCCTTACCTACTACCTGCTGCTAGGTTAATGCTTCCAGCCTACCTATCTGTCCAATATGTGGAGGACAGAACCGATATTCAGGGTACGTATCGGTACATACATGTCTAGCCTGCTGATAGTACTAGCGCCAACATCTTTTTGCAGGATGAAACCCTTCTGGGGCTGTTACCTATCATGATAATGTCTTCCAAGGTTCAGTTTTGCACAATAAAGGCAAAGACGAAAGGGGCAGCACACCGAAGATCCTTGCATTCTGGCGTCGCATACAGGAACATGAGAATGGGACGCCGACGACTAGGAGACGCATGATTTGTATGGAAGTACAGTCAGGGTGCAAAAATAAAGCAGAGTGCCAGTTTTACAGGGAAACTCACCATTTTCAAAAATATATAACCAATTTCTAAAGATATTTATTAACATAATTTTGATTTAGAAATATAATAGTTTAAACGACGGAAAATATAATATTAATATACAATTTTAATCTTTTATTTATACGTTATAATTGACAATTAAATGTAGGGTAATTTAAAGGAACAAGTTTTACTATACATTTTACTATGTGTATTTTTGTAACTCGAAGGCACTTTTACCTAATTTAATAGAAATAATTAAGAGCAATCTGTAATAAAGTTAAAGTTTAAATATATACAGATTTAACATTTAAATATTAATATACCGTAAAGTATGTATTTGTAAAGTCGCTTTTTATTTAGTTATAAATATTTGAGATAATAGAGTTTTGCAGAAAAATCACAGATTTGCGTTTTTTGGACTCCCACTGTACAAACTCCAATCTCAACCTACTGGGTGCCCACCACAGCTTTTTCGGCTTTGACGAATTACCGGTGAGTCTGCACCCTGCAGTGCAACATTTCCTATCCTTTGATTTCCCATTCAAGTTTCTCAGATTGGAAATCAGTTCTCACAATTGACGGGCGTTCTTTCCGTTTTAGTCGATATATTTATGAGACATTGGTAACGTCCCCACCCTAGTGGCGAAGCCAAGGTGCAGGTTTCAAACTTTCAGAAACTGATTCTTATGGCCCGTGCCAACTCTGTCAATCCGCAAGACAGAAGTGGAGCTGCTGAAGCTGGTTGTGTCAGGTAGCTTAGCTACGGAACATATATATGCCGATCAAAAGGCGACCTTTCCGGATATGGGGTGCGTTACGTACCCCCCAGCTAGCTGATACTGTCAGATATAGGAGACATCAGTTGTGTTGTTCTATTAGGTCAGTTTGCAGGTGCTGTTGCATTTATACAACTTTAAATAGCTTAGCTCCGGAACATGTATGGGCCGATCAGTAGGTGACCTTTCCGTATATGGGGTGCGCTACGCACCCCCCAGCTAGCTGACATACCCCCTTAACACCTTGAAGCATTTACGATGTTAATTGTTATATTTTATCACTTTTTAAATTCATAGCTCTTGGTTTCACGTTTCCTCCGGCGATTAAATCCTTTTAATATACTAATTTTTCGTTTAAAATAACTTTTAATTTTTTAAAAATTAACTTAAAGCTTTTATAATGTTTATTAATTTTAATTACTTTTTAACGTATATAAAGTTTTTCGTATTAAGGCTTTAATTTATAAATTACTTGATAATTATATATATTTACGTATTATAATTTTAGTTATAATAGGGTAACGTCGGCGTTAATAAATTATATTATTTATTAATTATCGTATTATATCTATGACGATTTTATATTTAAGATAATTTTAATTTTTTTAATAACTTACGTAAAAGAAAAAAAAACCCTGTTTCGGTTATAAAAAATTATTATATTTTATGAATTCCTTTATAATTTTATTATTTTTCCGCAGACCTTCATCACGTAAGTTTAATAGGTTTTTCGATTAATCGTATTATTGATAAAAACGTATCGTTTTAAGTATTTACTTAGTTTTTATTACCGAATTATAAGGTTAACGTTTTAATACCGATTAAGTATAATAAAATACGATTAATTACTTTATAGTATACGTTATTAAGATTTCTTTTAAATCAGGCAAATTAAAATACGATAAAAATATTTTAGGTTACGTATTAACCGCAACGAAAAAAAAAGAATGTTTTTAATAGTTATTTATTAAACTTAAAGAAGTTAAATTAAGATTTAATAATAATTCGGTCTTAATTATTAACCTTTTTTTTAAAAAGAAATTCTCTTTTAAAAATTGGTTTTTATCGTTTTGATTTTAAAAACTTATTAAAAGTTTTTATTATTTATAAAACTATATGATTTTTAAATTTATTAAATTAATTAATTAATAAAACCTTAATTCTTTTTATTATATATACCGATCATATCGTTAACGTAAAAAAAAAAAAAATGCAAAAAAACTTTATCGAAAGAACATAAGGTCTATAAAAAACGGGATTAAGTTGTAAAGTTTTAAACGTATTAATAAAATCTTTTTATTAAAATAAAAGCAATTTCTTTAACTTATATAATATTTTTTAAATTCAAAGTATTTTATTATATTATTAATATTTTAAATCTTTTTTATATGTATTTTATAAAATAGGTTTATATTAACGAAAACTTTTATAACGGTACATTACTTAAACTTTAGGTTAAATTTAACTGTAATTACAGTTAATGTTCGAATCGATTTTTCCGTTAACGTAAATACGTATGTATTTTTAAAATCGTTTTTAAATTATTAATTATTTCGTATAGTAAAACGAACCTGATACTTTTAAAGTTAGCTATATGTATATATACTTTAAAACCTACTTTTTGTTAAAAAACTAATTAACGGTTTTTAAACACTTTATCTTTTTATAATTTTATAACTACACCTTTTCGGCTTTATAAAATATCATTTTTAACCCGTATATATTTAGCGTTTTATAGGTTTACGGTGGTAACCGTAAGTTGTTTTTATATATCTAGTTTAAAAACGTAAATCATCTTTTTGTTTTAATATTATAACTTTTCTAATTAAAGCGGTAAGTACTTTAAAACTTTATTTATTTTAATTTCCGGAACCTACCGGCCGGTTATTCAGTATTTTTATAAAAAACGTTAATTATTTTATATTAAATACAAATTTTAAACTTTACAATCGTCTTTAATAATGTTTGTATAATACGGAACCTACGGAAAGTGTATATTTATAACCCGTATAAAGTTTTCGTTCTTTACTGTTATTTTAAATTAAATAATATAATAAAAACTTAAGGTAATGTTTATAGCTTCTGCCGGTGTAATAATTATAATAACTATTAAGGGAAACGTTAATTACGATAATAATTTAAAGGACGGTAATAGTTTAATTATAACGGTTATATAAAAATAGTTAATACTTTATAAATAAGCTTTTTCTTTTAATTTCGCACGTTTTTTTAAACGGTTACATTATTTTAAATCTTTTTTCATTTAGCCGGTAGCTAAAGTATTCCTTGTAAGTTCTTATTTTCCTTATATATATATATGTAAAGTAGTGATTAACTTAATTAAATACAGTAACTTATCGAAGTAAATTTTAGAATTCGTTTTCGACAACGTAAAACAAGTTAGTTTTAACTTCTTTATTATTATTTAAAAAAAGGAGCTTTTTCGTTCTGTTAAACGTTTTAAGTAATAATAACCTTATTAATTAAGAGGTTCCAGATTTCGTAAATGTTCGTAAATCGATAATCGACGAGGAAGCTAATTTATACCTTACGATTTAATTTTTAAAAACTTCTTTTAATGCGGTAATTATCATAACGTAAACTATATAGCTTTGAATTTAAAAGTATGCTTGTTAAGGCTTCCGATTAAATATTAAAACGCCGTTTTTAGACGTTAAATAAATATAATAAATTTTATATAAAACTTGCTAAAACTGAAAATATTTAAACTATAGTTATATAAATATATTACGACTTTAAATATATATACGATGAAAAACGTAAATAACTTAGCCTTATTTCGTATCATAATCGCTTTCTGTAAATTATATCCTTTAAACGTTTAACACCCCCGTTTTAGGCCTAAGTATATAATGTTAAAGGTTTAAATCTGATATTAAAAAAAGGCGATTAGAACATATTTCGAAACTGGTAATTTTCTGAAATTTTGTTCTTATGTTCGATTATCTATAAAAAGAATTCTTCTTAAAATTCTAAAAAGGTATTAAAACGTTATAATTAATATATTTTGATTTCGGTTTTTAAGGTAAACAGTTTATATAAACCCTCAGTATTTATTAGTAGCGAGTATAACGTATTTATATCATTTAAGGTTTTTTTCGAAGTTTATGAAATCGACAGCGATTCTCTGGCTTGATCGGGATTTCTTGTTCTTCAGTTCGTAACTTATTTATCGTTTGGTTTTCGCCTTATTATATATTTAGTATTCGATTAATATAAAACCGCAATTAAGTAATTATTTCGGGATTTAAATAGTTTTATCGTAGATGACAAATACTGCCGTTAGCTATATATAGCGGTTTTTTCGTTTATAAATTAATCTTTCGTTATAAATAATAAAAGCTGTATAAAATATTATTACCTTAATATTTTTAATAAAGAATCGATTTAATCTGTTCATTAGCGTAATAATACCTTTATTATATTTATATCGAATGCAGTTATTAATGTTTTAGTTATTTTATTAATACTTTTTCTGCAATTTTCGGAATGATATTAGGTTATGTGCGAATTTTCCATAATAAGGTAAGTTATATAACTGCACTGCTATTATATTATTAAGATTTCGAAATAATATATTAACCTTTCCACACCTTTTAATTAAAACAAAGTTTTTACTTACGTATATTTTATCACTTTATATCATTAATTTATTCATCACCTTTAATAAACAATTAATCTTTTCCTTTAAACATTAATTAAAAATAATCCGATTTTTAATTAGTATTATTCCTACTTTATTAATATTAAACTTTATTATAGCTTTATTAAGGAATACGTAAAAGCTTTAATGTAACCTCTACTTATTATTTAAATATATTTTAAAATGGTTACCTTAATTGTTTAATATATAACGTTTTCGTTTACTTACGTTTCAATTCGAATACGAACCATTTCAGTTACCTTACTTTGGGCCTCGTTTAAAGGCTTTACTTTTCCCTTAAGTATTATTCGATTTAGAACTTTTTAATTAAGATCGTTTTAACTAAAAGAGTTTACGGAGTTTCGTAAAATGTCGGAAATATTACATTAACATTTTTAATATAGGTTGTTCATAAATTATAGTTTAATAATTTAAAATATAATTATTTAGCTATTTATAATTAAAGCTATTATTACATATAAGTAATTAACTTATAGAATCGTCGTTTTCGTTTTCGAGATACTATATCGTTACTTTTAGGCATTAATGTGTTATTATTTTCTCATTTATTCGTTTAGCTTCTTTGTTAACTTTAAAGTTTATTTTAACCGATTGTAGGATTTTCGTTAAGTATTAATTAAAAACCTATTATCGTATACTTTGCCAGATTTGATTAACGTAACTTATTATTCTCGTATATCTTTTTAAGGAAAAAAGATTAGCTTTTTTAACCCCTAAAGATACCAACTTTAAGATTTAATTCATAAGGCTGTTCATACTTTTACGAACGATATCGTATCTTCTATTTATATAGCTATATTCCGTAAAGTCTTAATTATAATCTTACTTATTTTCGGTCGTTATCTTAAAGATTTTCTTTAAGTAATTCATTTGATCGACTTTTTCGACTTATATAGTTTTTTAATAGATGAATTAGTTGTTTGCGTTATTGTCTAACGAAATCGGTTTTTAAATAAGTGGCCATTTTAGGTTTTATACGTTTAATAGGCTATTTAAGTGATTAATTAACATTAATATGATTCTAAATATTAAAAGCGCGTATTTTAAATTAAAATTCGCTCTTAAAGTGAACCTAATCTTCGAGTCCTTTGTGAATAACGAAGGACATCGACGATACGGTCGTTATTATTATTATTAAAGTATATACATAATTAATATTAAGATACAGCTTATATCGTTTCAGTAGCAGCAAATTAATTAATATATATACTTTTTAAGCGAATAAAACTTTTCATTATTAGATAGAGTGGATATTAGTTATATTGCTTTATTAGCTCAGTTGCAGGTACTGTTGCACTTATATAACGTTAAGTAGCTTATCTCCGGAACATATATAGGTCGATCAGTAGGTGATCTTTCTGTATATGGAGTGCGCTAAGCACACCCCAGCTAGCTGATAAATACACCTCATTAACGCCTTAAAGTATTTATGGCGTTAATCGTTATAATTTATTATTTCCTAAAGTTATAATTGTTTATTTTACCTTTTTTCCAGGGATCAAATTCTCTTAGTTAGTTAGGTTTTAGTTTGATATAATCTTTTAAGTTCTTTTCTATTAATATAAAGCTTTTATAATATTTATAAACTGCGATTACTTTTTAAAATACTTAACATCTTTTTATAATAAAGCTTTAATTAATTTATTAATTAACATATTGCTCGTAAATATATACCGGATTTTAATACAGTTAATTCTTGCTATTTTTTATAACTAATAATTATATATATTTACGTCGCGTAACTTTAATTATAATAAGGCAACGTCGGCGTTCATAAACCGTATCGTTTATTAATTATCACGTTAGATATTTAATAGTATTTGTTTAAATTAATTCTTAGGTTTCCTATGAACTAAATCCTTAATAAAACTCTTGTATAACTTGTGTATAAAATAATTATTATATTTTATTTATCCACTCGATATTTTATTACTTTTCCAACTAAGTGTATAACGTAAACCTGGGGACATTTCTTATTTATTATATATTTACCAAAAAGGTGTCGCTTTGATATCTATCGAAGTTTTGTTACCGAATTATATTACAAACGTTTTAGTAATAATTAAGTATAATATAGTTTTGTTGGTAATATTATAGTATACATTATTAAGATTTTAATTACATCGTACCAATCGGCATACTGTAAAAGATATGTTAAGTGGCATATTAATTATAATGTTTAAGATAAAACCGCTCTTTTTTAGTATTTACTTATAATACCTAAATAGGTTAAATAAAACTTTAATAATAATTCGATGTTAATTATTAACGTTTTTAAAAGTTCATTTTAACTTTATAAAAGATTAAGCTAATTAATTAATTTAGAAAATTAAATTAAAAGAATAAAAACATTTTAAGTTTGTTTTTCATTATTTCGATTTTAAAAAACTATTATAAATTTTTATTTCCTATAAAAGTATATCGTTTTTATATTTTTAAATTTATTAATTAACAAAGCCTTAATTCGTTTTATTATACGTAACGATTATATTATTAACGTAAAAGAATTAAAGCACTTTTAACGAAAGTAATAATAAGGTTTATAAGAAACGGGGTTGAATTTTAAATTTGTAAGGATGTTAATAAAAAAACTTTTATTAAAACAAAGAGGATTCCTTTACTTTATATAATATTTTCTTAATTAAAAATAATACACTACGTTATAAATATTTTAAAGGCGTATTTAAATAGATTTTACAAAGTAGGTTTGCGTTAATAAAAAGATTTATAACGTTATATTTCTTAAAACTTAAGTTAAATTTAGCCGTAATAACTATTAATATTTAAAATTATTTTGTAATTAAGGTAAATACGTATATATTATTATAACAGTTTTTAAGATATTAATTATTTCGTATAACGAAATACAGCTTATACCTTTAAAGTTAGTTATGTCTATTAACTATATATACGCATATTTATATATATCTTAAAACTTATATCTCTTAAATTAAAGATTAATTAAGGACTTTTAAAAGTTTATTTTCTATTCCGTTCTAACTAAATTAATTCGTGTTTCCGGAATAATTTCCTAAACGAGAATACTTTTAACTTTTTATGGCTATATAGCGGTAGTGGTATATCTTCTTTATATACCTGGCTTTATAATATAAATAATATTTCTTATTTTACTATATTAAAACCTTTTGGATTAAGGTAACGCGTATTTCGGGTTTTATTTTTCTTAAAATTTCGTAACTTACCGGTTTATTATTAATCGTTTTGCATTAAACGCGGCCTTTTATATTTTATAGTCGTACTAGTGATTATCATTTCGATACGAAACGTCTAAGAAGTTTACATTTTTAACTTTTAAAAAGCCTTCGTTTTTTATGGTTATTTTAACTTAAATAATATAATAAAAGTTTAAAGTCATTTTCATTTTCTCAGTCGGGGTAATAATCGTAACAGTTGTTAAATTAAAGGTTAAAAACGGTGATACATTTACGACGGCAGTAGTTCGAATATGTCCGTTATATAAGCATAATTAACTCTTTATAATCAGGATCATCTTTTTATCTCGTATAGTTTTTAGAACGTTTATATTGTTTTAAAATTATCTTCTTTAGTTAACCGGGAATTAAAACATTTTATTTAATTGTTTTATTTCCTTTTGTATGTACTAGGTGGCTACTAATTTGATTAAGTATAATACCTTTTTCGATTAGTTTTATAATTCGTTTTAGGTAACGTGAACTAAGTTATTTGTAAGGTTTTTAATTCTACTCGAAAAGGTAGCTTTTTTATTAAATTAAACGTTTCGAATAATGATCATTTTATTAATTAATGAGTTTTACACTTCGCAAATACTTAAAGACCGAAAATCGATAAAAGGGTTAATTTATACCTTAAAGTGTAAGTTGTAAATTCTTTAAAGTGGTAGTCGTTATAACGTAGGCCATATAGTTATAAGTTCTCAGGTAGGCATGTTAAGGGTTTCGATTAAATATTATAACGTTACTTTATACGTTACTTTAATGTAGTAAATTTTATATAGGCGTTACTAAAGAAGCGCGTATTTTAAAATATGATTATATTAATATATTACCATTTTAAAAATATCTACGAAAAAGAACGCAAGTACCTTAGCGTTATTTCAGATCGTAATTACTTTCCTTCTAATTATACCCTTTAAGCGTTTGAAATTTTCGTTTTAAGCTTGGGTATATAGTATTAAGCGTTTAAGTTTAATATTAAAAGGAGGTAATTTGTATCAGATATACGGGATATCAGTTGTGTTGTTATATTAGGCTAGATACGTGTGCTGTTGTACACGTACAGCGTTAAGTAGCTTAGCCACGGAACATGTATAAGCCGATTATTAGGTAACCTTTCCGTATATGGGGTGCGCTACGCACCCCCCAACTAGCTGACATACCCCTTTAATACCTTAAAGTTTTCTGGGCGTTAATCGTTATATTTTATCACTTGCTAAAGCTATAACTATTTATTTCACCTTTTCTCTGACGATTAAATACTTTTAATCAATTAATTCCTCCTTTAAAATAACCTTTAAAACTTTCTTTTAGTAATTTAAAATTCTTATAATATTTATTAATCTTTATTATTTTTAAAAATTCCTAAACGTATATCGTAATAAAGCTTTAATTAATTTATAAATTAATATATCGCTTATAAATATATAATCTATTTTAATTAAGCTCTTTCTTTTTTACTTTTCGTGATTATAAATTATATATATTTACGTATCGGAACCGTATTTATAATAATACGATATCGGTATTAATTAACCGTATAACTTATTAATTATCGTATTACTTATTAAACTCTTTTATATCGAAATTAACTTTTAAATCTTTAATTAAGTAATAATTCAATACAGGTTTTGCAATAATTTATATAAAAAAGGATAATTTTATTTCGGTTATAAAAGTAATTATTATATTTTATTTATTTGCCCGTTCCTTTATGACCTTTTTAAATAAACTTTTTATATAATTTTAAGAACCTTTTTGATTAATTATATTATTCGCAAAAAAGCCTTATTTTAAATATTTATTAAATCCTTATTATCGAATCATAATCTTAACGTTTTAATCTCGATTAGGTATAATATAACCTCATTAACTATTTTGTAATATACGTTATTAAGCTTTAAATTAAATAGTATAAATCGGAATATTATAAAAGATATATTTAATTACGTATTAATAATAACGTATAAAATAAAACCGATTCTTTTCTGATATTTATTAATTAAGTGTATATAAATTAAAGAAGGATTTAGTAATTGCTTAACGTTTATAATTAATATTTGTAAAAAACTATTTAAATTCTTTTTAAAAAGTTAAGTTAATAAATATATTTATAAAGTGAAATTAAAATACCGAAATAGTTTTATTAAATTTATCTTTAATTATTTTAACAGCAAAGAAATACTATAAGCTTTTATCCTTAATGAAAATATAGGGTTTTAATATTTATTAAATTAATTAATTATTAAAATCGTAATGTGTTTTATTATACGTAACGATAATATAATTAACCTCAAAAAATCAAAATACCTTTTAACGAATAACATAATAAAAGTTGAAAAGAATGGAATTAAATCTTAAATTGTTAAGTATATTAACAGATTTCTTTTATTAAAATAAAAGGAACTTTTTAATCCGTATAATCCTTTTTAATCAAGAATATTTTATTACGTTATAAATATCTTAAAAGCGTATTGATATATAATTTATAAAATAAGTTCATATTAATAAAAGGGTTTATTACATTATATTATTTAAGATTTAAATTAAACTTAATCGTAATAACGAATAAAATTCAAAGTAATCTTTTAATAAATATAAATATATATCGTTATAACGTCTCACACCACCTCGCGGTACATACCACCTCGCGGTACACTTTTTGGCACCTCGCAGGAACGAAATCAAATAAAGCAACCATAACGCCATAAATCAATTTAAACTAGTCGGATTCTTTTTCGCTAGAGGTATCTATAGCTTCTTTATAAGTGCGCGTATTATGTCCGGGCTTACCGCAAACGTTATACTTCCGTTTTTTCGTTTTAACCCTTTTGCGATGATTACCTTTAGCCGTTGTTGGCTGGGATTTTTTACTACCTCCTTTTTTGGCCAGAAGAATTTGTCCTTTTTATATAGTAAGTGTTTCTTCTTTTTAAAAACGTTTGTTTTTAGTTTTTCGGCGTTTATTAAGAAGATGGTTCGTTTCGCGTAATTAGGCGGTTTTTTCCCGAAAAAGCACAATTTTATACAAAAGTAATAAGTTACTTTTGGTTAAAAGATTAACCGATTTGATTATTTTTGTCGGCAAGCTGCCCTAATAATTTTTAATTTTTCTTTATAAATAACGTTCTTGCTTCGTTATTTTTTAGATATTTTTAAGGATTTTCGCGGGAAAGTAAAAAATAGAACCGGCGGAAGTAAGCGGCAAGACTGTCGGCGTAAATACAATTAAAGGAATTTTTAATTCGGAAAAAACGTTATTAAGATTAAATAAAATAAACTTAACTTTTGCAAATTTAGTTTTGATATTATCGGACGTTATGGTACTTTTAAATACGTCGTAAAAGCCGGCAAGGAAATCTTTTTTCGCGATATAAGTATAATAATGTCGCATTAAATTTTTGATATAAAGCGAATAAGTACGCTTTAAAACGGAAAAGCAGGATACGTTAAAAGGTTAAAACCGATAGGAAAAATAGGAAGGTATGTAAAAAGTAATAATATCGTTATTTACGTAATATTTTTCGAATTTTATCGAATAATAACTTTCGTAGCCATTAAGGATAAAAAAACGTTTGGTTTTTTTTATACGCGTCCGAATATGTTTATCGAAATATTAAATTTATTTTAAATTTAATTCGTTCGTTATTTAGTTATTATAATTAATACCGACCTTTTAATCGGCTAGTAATAAATTATTACGATATTAAAAATTAAGGTAGGTTTTTTCCGCCAAAATAATAAATAACGGTATAGCTTAATTTTGCGAATTAATAATTTATATAACTATAACCTATTCCCGATTACCTTATTACGTTTATTTAAGTTTTTTACGTTTTTTTCAGTATTTGTAATTATTATACCGCAAATTATTAAAAGTTTTATTAAAAAACCCTTTTTGTCGAAGTTATAAATATCTTTTTTTATAATGCCATATTTTGCGATTATAACCCGAATAAGCTTAAAGTATTTACGAAATACTTTTAGATTTTCGTATAATACCCTTTAATAATTAATTTTTCGATTTAAATATATTTTAAGTTTGTTTTGCCGTCGTACAAATTTCGACGCCTAATTAACCTTAACGCGTTCCGCGATACGCTAGGTAAATAACAAATTCGCCATATCTCTAACGTATTAAAGCCGGATAGGAAACGTTCGCGCATTTAGGTTAAGGATTCGGTCGATAATCGATTTTTCTTCGGTCGGAGTTAGATTTCGCAAATTGGGAATAATATCGGTTCGGACGCGTTTGCCGTTAATTCGCGACCTTAAGGTAGTAAATGGGACGTTATAGATAGAACTAAACTTTTTATAATTAAGTTTCGGGTTTTTCTTTTTAGCTTAAATGGCTAGGTTTATTCTCGCTTCTTTTGTAAGTCGTTTTATATTATGGTTGTTAAGAAACAAGTAATTGAAGTTAGATAATTGGAACGTTGGAAAAAGTGTACCACGAGATGGTATGTACCGCGAGGTGGTGTGAGACGTTATACGTTTTTAAAATTTTAATTACCTTATATAATAAGACGGGCTTTATATTTCTAAAGCTAATTATACTTTTTAAACTTATAAATATATACTTATATATATTTTAATACGTATTTCCTTTTAATAATGAACTAATTAACGGCTTTTTAAAACATTATTTTTTATTAACTTTATAAATAAGCCGTTTCGATCTTACAAAATATCTTCGTTACTGGGTATATACTTAACCTTTTATAGCATTACGGCAGTAACGGTAAGTTTCGCTTATGTACCCGGTTTAACGCCTTAAGTAACGTTTTTATCCTTAATATATTAAAAACCCTTTCGATTAAAATAACGCATATTTCGGGTTTTTAATTTTCTTTAACTTTCGTAGCTTACCGGCCCTTTATTACTTGTACTTATAAAATAAACTATTCGTCCTATATTAAATACCGTTTTTAAAACTTTATAATCGTTTTTAATAATACTCTTTCGGTTTGAAACGTACGGAAAGCCTATATTTACAACCCATAAAATACCTTCATCTTTTACCGTTATTTTATATTAAATAAAAAAACGAAAACTTAAAGTGACTTTTATTGCTTCCACCGGTATAATAATCGTAATGATTATTAATGTAAATGCTAATAATAATAATGGTCCAAAGGTTAGAAATAACTTAGATAAAATAATCGTATAAACATAATTCATTTTATACGAATAAATCTATTTTCTCTTATCCCGTATGTTCTTTTCGCTTATGTTACCCTAAAACCATCTTTTCGATTTTACCAGTAGTTAATTTCGGTTTAGTTTTTTATTCATTTCTTTTAATATATATTAAATAATTATTAACTTGATTACGTATTTTTATTTATCGCAGCGAAACTTATAAAACTTTTTCCGTGATATAGAAAAGATCGTTCTTATAATTCTTTAATATTATCCTAAAAACCCATTTCTTTGTTAAATTATACGTGCGAATAACGATAACTGTGTTCGTTAACGGGTTTTAAATTTCGTAAATATTTCTTAATCGGTAAATAACGAAAAAACTAATTTATGTTTTAAAACTTAACTTTTAAAACTTTTATTCTTTTTTATAGCGGTAATTATTATAACGTAAGCCATATACCCATAGGTACGTAAATAAGCTTTTTAAATCTTTTAATTAAATATTATCACGCCGTTTTTATACGCTAAATAAATATAATAAATCTTATATAAAGTTTACCAAGAAAAGGATTATTTAAAGGTATGGTTATATAAATATATTGCCGTTTTAAAAATATATATAATTAAAAACGTTAATAACTTAACACTATTTCGTATCGTAATCGTTCTTTTCTTAATTATATCTCTTAAACGTTTTGTATTTCGGTTTTGGGCTTAACTATATAATATTAAAAGTTTAAGTTTAATATAAAAGAAAAACGATTAAATATATCTCAAAATTGATAATATTTTAAGATTTCGTTATCGTATTCGATTATCTATAAAGAAAACCTTATTTTAATTTCTTAAAGGTTTTAAAAAGTATCGAAACGTTATAAGTAATATATCTTGCTTTCGGTTTTTAAGGTAAATATCTTAAATAAAGCCTTAATATTTATTAATAACGAATGTATCGTATTTATATTTTTTAAAATGTTTTTCGAAATTCATAACGTCGACGGCGATTCTTTATTTTAATTAGAATATTCCTTTTCGAAGTCTACGACCTATCTATTCTCCTTCGCTTTATTATATACTTAATATTTAATTATTACAAAACCCTTTAATCGGATTCCTTTAATATAGGATTATAATTAAGTAATTATTTCGGCTTTTAAAGAACTTAAACGTAAATATTATATAATATTATTACCTATACGTAATAATTTCTGCGTTCATAAATCAAGGTTTCGTTTATAAATTATAAAGGTTATATAAAACGTAATTACGTTAATATTTTCGATAACGAATAAATTAAACTTATTTATCAAGGTAACCAAAACTTAATTCCATTTATTTCGAATATAATTATTAATTTCTCCGTTATCCTATCAGTAACGTTCTTTCCGGAACTATAAAAATAATATTAAGTTGCATATAAATTCTTCGTAATAAATTACGTTATCACGCCGTAATACTGTCGTACTATTAAAGCTTTAAAATAATATATTAACCTTTCCATACCCTTTAATTAGGACGACACTATTACCTACGTATAGTCCCTTACCTTATACGATTAATTTAAAATTTAAAAACTTATTAACAAGGTTAAAGGTATATATCGTAAACGTTAAATCTAAAATAAACAAATTCCTTAAAGGTTAAAACGCAATATTTATAACACTAGGTTAATTAATAATTAAAAAGTACGTTAAAATTCGTTTTACTTTTTTAAAATATTAATTCACTTTTATACTTAATCTTTTATAATTTTCGATAAACGATTAACTTTCTTTAAAGATTAATCGGCAATTATTCGGTTTCGACCGAATAGCCTTAAATCTTCGTGAAGTCGGAAACCTTTTGAAACTTTATTAAAAAACGTATAATAATATTAAGTTAGCTTATAATAAATGCTTTAGTACGTTTTATACCGTATATCTTATGCGTTTAACTTTTAATGTTTTTATTTATTAACGCCTCGGTCCGTATAGGAAGCCTTACGACTATCTCGTTTCGACGTTTATTCCGGACTCCTTTTTCGATATAAATGGTTAATAAGTTATAATTTAATAATTTAAAAGGTTAACTATTATCTTTTAATAATTAATCGTATTATTATCGATTTTAATCTTTTTATTATCTAGAAGGTTATTATCTAGGTTTTTACCACAAAAGTAAGAGCCATATATAGTTTGTTAACCTATATAATCGTTGTATACGGTTTTAAGATACCGTATTGCTATCCTTAAGTTATAATATTTTGTCATTTTACGATTTATTCGTTTAGCTTCTTGCCAGACTTCGAAGCTTGCTTAAGCCTTTTGCGGTATTCTCGTTAGATGTTGATTAGTAACCTACCGTTATACATCTTGCTAGACTTAGCTAGCTTAGCGTACCATTTTCGTAAGTTTTTCCTTGAAAGAAAGCTTATTTCCTTAATTATTAGAAATATAGATTTTACAAACTATTTCATAAAGTCGTTACTTCTTTTAAGGAAGGTATCGTACTTCTAATTCTTGTAAATATGTGCTAAAAGTTTTAATTATAAATTTATTTACTTCCGGTCGTTATTTTAAGGACGTTTATAAGATAACCTATAAGGTTGACTTTTTCGAATACATTATCGAAGATTGGGATATTATTTCGTATTTAAGGACGAATTCGTTTTTTTCGAATAGGAGCTTATATCGGGTTCTGTAAGTTGAATAGGTCACGAACGTCATTGATTAAAATCGATAAAGTCCTAGTTATTAAATAAGTACGTTATAAATTAAATTCGCTTTTAACACGATTTTAATCCTTAGGTCCCTGGTAAATGATTTGGGATATCGACTGTAAGGTCGCTATTGTTGCTATTAAAATATATTAATGATTTTTACTAATGTCTAGCGTATTTCGTCTTAGCAGTAACTAATTAATTAATATTTTTCGCGAATGAAGTGAATAAAGCTTTTAATTGTCAAATATAAGAGATATTAGTTGTATTGTTGTATTAGGCTAGATACGTAAGCTGTTGCATACGTACAGCGTTAAGTAGCTTAGCCACGGAACATGTATGGGCCGATCATTAGGTAACCTTTCCGTATATGGGGTGCGCTACGCACCCCTCAGCTAGCTGACAATTTGAGCATATTTAGAAATTAATAATTCCTTAAGATTTTATTATCGTATTTAATTATCTACAGGGAGACCTGCTTTTATTCTTTTAGAATTCTTTAAAAGCTATCTAAACGTAATACTTAATATATTTTATTTTCTGTTTTTTTTACTAAATATATTATACAAAGCTCAAATATTTACTAGCAGCGAATATAAACAATTTATAGTCTCTAAGGGCTTTTTCGAAATTTATAAATTCGACCGTCATTCTTCATTCTAATCGAATTTCTTTTTCCGAACCTCGTGATGTATTTGTTTTCTTTTTAGTTTTTACCTTAGTATATGCTCAATATTTGATTATTGTAAAGAACTGTTTTTGGATATGTTTAAGGTAAGAATGTAACTGAATAATTATTTTAAAACCTAGATGGCTTAATTATAAATGTTATATAGTATCGTTATTTATACGTAACGGTCTTTCCGTTTATAAGTAATAAGCGTTATATAAAATATTATTACGTTGATACTTTTAATAACGAGCTGATTAAATTTGTTTAGTAGGCTAATAATCATTTAACTTTATTCATTTTAAATATAGTTATTAACCTTTTAGTGATTTTATTAATAACTTTGTTCGGAGCTACTAAAGTGATATTAAGTTATATACGAACTTTTTATAATGAGCTATCTTATATAACCGTAACGCTTTCGTATTATTAAGGTTTCGAAATAGTATAACGTCTCACACATATAAGCGAATCACACATATAAGTGAATCACTTTTCTAGTCTTCCGCAGTAACAAATTCAAATACCATAACCATAACATACTAAATTAATTCAAATTATTCGGATTCTTTTTCGCTAAACGTATTTATAGCTTCTTTATAAGTACGCGCATTATGTCCGGGCTTGCCGCAAACGCCACATTTCCGTTCCTTCGTCTTAACCTTCTTACGACGACTGCCTTTAGCCGCCGTTGGCTGCATTTTTTTACCACCCCCTTTCTTTTCGGCCAAAAGAGCTTGTTCTTTTTGTATAGTAAATGTTCTTCCTTTTTGGAAACGTTTATTTTTGGTTTTTCGAAATTTACTTAAGATATAGTTTGTTTCGCGTAATTAAACATTCTTTTTCCGAAAAAAAATGTTTTTATATAAAAGTAATATATAACCTTTGGTTATAAAATTAACGATTTAATTATTCTTATTAGGAAATTACCTTAATAATTTTTAATCTTTTTTTATACGTAATGTTTTTATTTTATTATTTTACGAATATTTCTGGGGGTTTTCGCGGCCGGAAAAATAAATTTAACAGAAATAAAAAGGAAAACGGTCGGTATAAATATAATTAAAGGAATTTTTAAATCGGATAAAACGTTATTAAAAGTTAATAAAACACATCCAGTTTTTTAAAAGCCGGATTTAATATTATCGAACGTTATGATAATTTTAAATCTATCGTAAAAATTAAGGAAAAAAATCTTTTTTCGCGATATAAATATAATAACGTTGCATTAAATTCTCGATATATAACGAATAAACGCGTTTTAAAACAGAAAAGTAGGATACGTCGAAAGGTTAAAGCCGATAAAAAAAATCGCAAGGTATATAAAACGTAATAATATTATTATTCGCGTAATATTTTTCGAATTTTATCGAATAATAGTTTTCGTAGCCGTCGAAAATAAAAAAACGTTTAATTCGTTTTATATACGTTGGAATATGTTTATCGAAATATTAAATTTATTTTAAACTTAATTCGTCCATTATTTAGCTATTATAACTAATACCGATTTTTTAATCGGTTGGTAATAAGTTGTCGTAATATTAAAAGTTAAAATAGATTTTTCCCGTTAAAATAATAAATAATAATAAAACTTAACCTTATAAATTAATAATTTATATAATTATAACCTATTTTTAATTTCTTTATTATACTTATTTAGGTTTTTTACGTCTTTTAATATTTATAATTACCATACCCGATATTATAAAAAGCCTTATTAAAAAGCCCGTTTCGTCGAAGTTATAAATATCCTTTTTTATAATACCGTATTTTGTAATTATAATCCGAATAAATTCGAATTATTTACGAAATATCTTTGGACTTTCGCATAATACCTTTTAATAATCGATTTTTCGATTTAAACGCGTTTAAAGTTTTTTTTACCGTTTAATAAAGTTTAACGCCTAATTAATTCCGACGCGTTTCGTAACGCGCTAAGTAAGTAATATATTAGCCATATCTTTAACGTACTAAAACGGGATAGGAAACGTTCCCGTATTTAGGTCGAGGATTCGGTCGATAATCGATTTTCTTTCGGTCGGTATTAATTTTTACAAAAAAAAGGATAATATCGGTTCGGGCGCATTTATCGTTAAAACGGTATATTAAGGTAAAATATGAAACTTTATAGATAAAACCAAGCTTTTTATAATTAAATTTTGGGTTTCATTTTTTAGCCTGAAAGGCTAAGTTTATTCTTGCTTTTTTGTAAGGCGTTCTATAATGTTGGCATTAAAAATGGACGATTAAGAATAGGTAGTTGAAATGGTTAAAAAAGTGATTCGCTTATATATGTAATTCGCTTATATATGTGAGACGTTATTGTAACGAACCTGTTATACATCCACCTGGAAGTATAACCAGTATCCGAAATGGGGTCTTGATTTGCAGGTAATAATAAGGCGAGGAATGATTTATTAGGGGTCTTGTTCGTTAAAGAGATTTAAAGACTCTTCCTTTAATTAGAGAACGGTACAGTTGCCTTTAGTGGAAAGATTAGATTAATAGCTAAGGAGCGAAATTAAGTAGGTGCTATTTACATAGGAGACCGATTCATTATATATCCTAATTCCAAGAGTGAATGTATCGTAGATCTGTGTGATCTGGATGATCTGGCTCCCAGATCATCTAGATTAACCAGATCTCCTTAAAAGCCAAATTTTCCTTATCCGGGGTTTAGCCGTAATAAGTTCGCATTAAGCTATAAAAGTAGGTTTCCTTAAAATAAGAACCCCTATTCTTGTAATATTATTTCCCCTTTTTAAAATCTTTATCTTAAAGATGAAAACCGTAAGCTAATTATTTTATTATATTAAAAAATTCTTAAATTTATTTAATTAACTTTATTATAACAAGTCGCATTCGGAAAGAAAAGAAAAAGCTTCGTTTCAATTAACGTAATTCTCGGGATATTCGTATTAATTTAAAGGAAAAATTTAACATGAAAGCTTTTTTTTGTTTTAATTATACTGTCGGCAATTGGTGCTTACAGGTGTTACCTGCTGGCTGGCTTTGTTGGCACAGGCCGCACTTCTGCAGCCTGGGACACCCTTTGTTTACAGACGATCCTTTGTCACCTAATCATGTATGTAAGGGCGATTGCCTACGGACTAGATTTGTCCTTTCCTAGAACACATAAAACCAACGCATGAAAGTTACGCCAGATTCCTGCATTTGATCACTGTAACTGCTGACATGGTAACATCTTCTGGTTATTGATAACCTAGTACGTTATACGAAGTGGTTGATTGCAATCTGGTGGCGGTAATAGCTAAGTCATTATCAAAAAAGTAAAAGGTTTAAGAAAAAGCCGTTTAATTAACGATTTAAAAAAAGAGTCAAGTAGTAGTTAACGATATCAGGCTAACGCCGTATCCCAGGAAAGTTCTTTGCTGAATTAATGGTTAGCAACCCATCCGATAAAAGCTTCGTTTTTATGAAAGGCTAAAAGCAAAATAATAACCTTTTCCCTTCCCTTAAGCGCGTACCTTTACCCGAAAAATATTATAATAAGGGAAGGTAGGAGGAAGAATAGGAGCTATTTTTAATAAAAGATAACTTATTGCTTTAATAACAGCAACTAAAAGTAAATAGGCCAAGAACTTTACCTATTTAAAAATAACATCCCAAATTAGATTTAAATAAGCTTTATATATCCTTAGGCAGTAACTTAAGTAATATTAAACGGGACGTTAAAACATGGGAAAATAAATACTTACAGGTAAAACAAAAGGTTAAAAAGCTAAGGCTTTAGAACCGAGAAACCAAAAAATCGATAATATAATTAAACGAAATAATAATTTAATTCCTAAACGGGTTTTAACTAACGACGTCGCGGAATGCGAGTACATAAGCGAAAGCATCCAAGGCGTCGTAAAGCGTTTAACCCGAAATATGGGCGAATAGCTTAAAGGAAACTTCCGTTATAATGGAAAAAAGCAACGTAAAGGAGATTAACCCTTTGAAAAAAGGCGAAATAAAGCCCAGAAGGTAATTTATTAAAAAACCCGACCCCTTTAAAAAAGCAAAAAGTAAAAAGGTAAAGCTATTTAAGGAAAAGAGTATAATACGCGACGACTTTAATAATTTAGATAATCTTTTGTTTTTATCCTTATTTTTAAACTTATTTTGGGTTCTCTTAAAAAAGCGTAACAAAAAACGTAACAATTTTCCTAATAGTTTATCCGGTTCCTCCAACAGTTTAAACAGCTTTAACGGAATAGGTATATGCCTAAAAGAAAAAAAGTCCAGTAATGGAAATAATAAATTTCGTTAAAAGCGTTTTAATTTTATGCTAAATAAGAAAAATCATTTATTCGGTTAGGCTAATTAAAAGCTTTAAAATAACGCGTTAAGTTTTATATTTAAAAAGATTAGCTATAAAGAAAATATAAAGCTAAAGTAATTAAATTAATTACGTTTCGCTAAGGCTATTATTAAGACCTGCAAAAGGGCGCCTTTTAAGTTAATCATAAGTATTAAAAAGGGAACGAAAATGTTAAAAACCTTTTAAAAGATTTACGCCGTAATAAGTAAAGCTAGGTAAAGGTCCTTTTAAAAGGAGCTAAGCAAAATTACATACGACGCTAAAAACCTAGTATAGTTTATTACTAAGTTTTAAAAGCTTTTTCGGAAAGTTAAAGGTTATAATATAAAGCTTGGGACCGAAAAATATATTACCATATTCCTTATTGCTATGGAAAACCGCGCTAGCAGCTGGTACAAAACGATGCAATTAATATTACGCCAGACGGATTACTTTTTTTAATAATTAATTAACGACTTTAATAACGAGTTCCATAACCGTTCTGGCAATAAAAAAAAGAACGGAAAATCTTATAACGCCCAGAAAGGCAAAAGTAAGGGTAATAATAATAATAAAGATAATAAACCCGCATGGAATAAGAACGGAAATCCTTTTTGCTTTAATTGCGGTAAGTATAGATATTTAGCTAAAAATTGCCCTAAGCCTTAGAAGGAAAAGAACGGTAAAAGAAAGAAAGGTAAGAAAGGTTAACATTAAGGAAGCAATAATAGCAATAATAATCAAAGCAGCAGCTTTCGCGATACTTAAGGAGGTGGTTAAGGCAAAAAGCAATTTATCCTTAAGGGCTTAAGGGACGTATATCGTTTTAATAAAGGAATATTTAACGCTTAAGCCCATAATTAGCAGCTTTAGGATTTAATGCAATAATATGATAAGATATTACAGAAGTTAGCTATAGGGCCTTTAATGGCTAAATACCTTAAAGTAATTGTTGGAAAGGTAGCTATAACAGTCGAATATATTAAAGCTATAGTAAACGGATGCGCTAAAGCTTTAATAATTAAGACCCTTAAAACAACCGTTATAAGAAACGTTATACTTTTCCATATCCATTTATCCATAATTAACCATAAAAATAAGTTGTTTTGGGATTTAAGAACGAACGTTAAAATTACGAACAACATTAAGGATTTCGAAAAGAATATTGTTTTAGATATAAAGTCCAAGGGTATTTATATTATCATAAATGGTGGGCCAGTGCTGGCCACCTTCGTTAAAATAATAAAATAAGCCTTAAAAGGTTTCCGAAGAGAAAATAACGAAACTTTAATAAAATATACGTTATATATTAATAGCTTTTTTTTAAAGGTGTTTTTTGGAAAAATATATTATAAAAAGGAAGGTTACTTAAATAAAAATACCTTGGTAAACTTTAATAGGTCCTAATTAATAATAATTAACGTACCTCGGAAAAGCTTTTTTTTATGGCTTTATGGAAAGCCGGAGCTTATTATTAAGGCCCCGGAATTTACGAACGACGAGAATTGGCAATAAGGCCACGGGCTAAAGGAGGTATTCGGTAAGGAAGACGGCGATAACCTAAAGCAAGTACTTATAAATGCTTTTAAGGATGGAAAGGTTTTTATAACGGACGAAATTATGAAGAAACTTATCCTTTAATACCGCCGCCTTTACTACCTTAATATTAAACGATTAATTTAAATTATTAAAAGGTTTACGGGGATCGATATAAACCCCGAAAATATAAAATTATTCCCTTGCATAACGTATAACGAAGGTAAAATACGGAAAATATTATTTATAAACCTTTAAAAACGAAAGCTATACGTAAGAAAGATTATTTGGTATGATATAAGGTCCGTTAAGCCTGTTAGTATTAAGAACAAGGCCTATTACGGCCTTATTATAAACGACCTTTTACGTTATAAAGAATATTATTTATTCAAAACCAAAAACGAGGCCTAATAAAGCCTGTATGTATATATCATACGAATAACCAAGCGTTTAAAAACGATTCCCCCTGATGCAAAAGGCCGAAATAAAAAAGTACAAACTTTACGCCTGGACGACGGCAGGGAATTTGGCATAATAATTATTAAAAACTTTTGCGCTGTAAAAGGTATCGAGCTGGTAATTTCCAGCTTATATAATTAATATCAAAACGGAATTACGGAAAAAGGTATTTAATTTTTGCAAAACAAAGTACGTATAACCTCCGCGTAGATAAAGATCCTTACATATTTCTGGGATTTCGTTATGAAGGTTATAACGTATACGATTAACAGGACTAGATAGTTTACGGTAAATAACATAATACTAATTAAGTATTTTAAAAAAGCATTTAATTTTGAAGGATAGTTATATAAACTTAATAACAGTTACCTCCGTATTTTCGGTAGCAGATATACGGTCCTAATTAATAAAAACCATAAAATTAGGTTAAAGAAATTAAAGGCCCGAAAGGTTAAGGGAATGTTATTAAGTTACGAAAGAATTTATAATTATAAAATATAATTATTAAAAGGCGGTAAAATATTTATTATATTATACGTTATAGTTTATAAAAACTTAAAAAAGTTAAGGTAACCTTTAAACCTTAAGGATATTATCTAATCGCTTTTGTAATTAATATAAAAGCGTTTAAAATACCGTCAAAAATAAGGCGTTAAAATAAAGAATAATGACCATAACGTTATCTTAAATAATAATACGGATAAAAAAACCAAGAAGGTTAAACGTAAAAAAGGGCGTCCGAAAAAGACGGTTCCCAAGTTATATACCTTAAAAGCTTTAAATAAAACCTTAGAATTAATACGTAAATTAAAGTTAGCTTTAATTTAAAAGGGCGATAATTACGGCTTATATACCTTCCATTTTAGCCCGTCGAATAACGACGAAGACTTTTTTAATGGCTCCGGAGACGCCGAACGGGCTGTCCGGAACGTTTACGAATATTAACAGATGGTTAATATGCTAAAGGATAAGTATGATAGCATATTTAAAAATTCGGAAGATATTAATCTGGGTAAATTATTTATTACTTATAAGCTGTTTATAATAACGAACGACGGCCCGTCCTTAAAGGAAACCATGGAAGGCTTAAAGTAAAAGATATAATTTAAAGCAATTTTTACGGAAATTAAGGAAAACTTTTTACGTAAAACCTTTAACTTTATATTTTTCGATAAAGGCCGTACCCGTAAATACCTTATTAATGCCAAATAAGTATTAAGGAAAAAATATACGTCTATAAAAAAGCTAGATAAGTTTAAGGCCCGTATTTACGTAAAGGGTTTTATATAGCGAAAAGGAATAAATTATAATAAAACCGTAACGAGTATTACAAAAGCTGTATATTAAAAAGTCTTAATAGTTTTAGTTGCTTATTTGGGTTAATATATTCTTTAAATCGACTTTATCGGTACGTACTTAAATAAAAACCTAAAGGAAAATATTTATATAAAATAATTCCCCATATTAAAAAAATATTTCGATACGTACCCGAAAGATAGATAAAAATATTAATTCTCCCTTAAAAAGGTTATTAAGTTAATAAATCCCTTATACGGCCTAAAGCAAGTTAAAGCTGCTTGGTAAAAAAAAGTTAAAGGGATACTTACGAAATTAGGTTTCCATCCGTTAATTTCGGATGATACGATTTACTTTAACCTTAAAATTAAAAATATTATCGTTTTATACGTTAATAATTTCCTACTTTTCGGAGCCGATAGATAATACCTTAAAAACGTTACCAAAGAAATCGTTAAAAACGTTTTTATTAAGGATTTAAAAAACGCGGATTGGTACCTAAGCGTACGAATTATCCGTTCCTCGTCGACTGGCGACGTCAGGCTAAACCAACAGTAATATAGCGAAAAGTTATTAAAGTTAATTAGGTTAAACAAAATACGAAAGGAGTTTACGTTATTTATTAAGGATTACTTAAAGCACGTTATGAAATACGACGGTAAGGCTAACCAAAAAAATACATTCGAATATATAAATCTGATAAAAAAATTCAACTTTTTTAGTTATATTAACAAACCGGATATAACGTTTGTAACGTTAACTTGGGCTAGGTTCATAAGCAACCCGTTACCTAAATATCGGGAATATATCAAAAAACTATTACGTTACCTAAACGGTATAACAAACCTATTTTTTCGGTACCGGAAATTAAAACAAAACCACCCGTACCGAAAACATAACGACCTAAAGTTGTTCGGAATAATGGATATAAGCTTTGCGGATAATAACGAATCAGCAAAGTCCATAACTGGATGTATATTCTTTATGGCTAGAACGCCCGTATTTTGGATCTTAAAGTTACAAAACGTTATTACGAAATGCATTACGGAAGCAGAATACGTAAAAGCAGGAACAGCTATAACGAAGGCAGCAAGAATTAAGAACTTCTTGACAAAACTGAAGCTTATGCCTCAAGGTCCTATTCCCATCCTGGAAGATAATATAAAGGCCTTAAAGTAGGTAAAAAAACGCAGATATCAAAAAGAAAGCGTCATATTAAAGTTAAATACCATTACGTCCGTCAGAAAGTCCATACAGGAAACATTAGCTTTTAGTACGTGGAGAATAAAGATAACCCTGCCGATGGTCTTACGAAGCCACTTAATAGGGCAAACTTTAAGCGGTTCATACGGAACTTGGGACTTAAAAAAATTGAAAATTAATGTACAAAAATTAAGGTTTAATCCCTGCATAAATTAGTTGTTTTTAGATTTGTTTTTGGACTTTTCCAACCATGGTCACCTAACGCAAAAGGGCGTGTCGGCAATTGGTGCTTACAGGTGTTACCTGCTGGCTGGCTTTGTGGGCACAGGCCGCACTCCTGCAGCCTGGGACACCCTTTGTCCACAGACGATCCTTTGTCACCCAATCATGTATGTAAGGGCGATTGCCCACGGACTAGATTTGTCCTTTCCTAGAACACATAGAACCAACGCATGAGAGTTACGCCAGATTCCTGCATTTGATCACTGTGACTGCTGACATATACTTAATTAAGAAAAGCCGATTATTACTTCGTATCCGCATACGTAAATTATGGTTGCTATGTTCGCTGGCAGCCTCCATTCTGTAACGTTTTCGTTATAAATTCGCTTTAAAAAATAAATAAAACGTAAAAACGTTTATTGTAGAAATAATATAAAATTAAGGACAACTTTTTAACGTTTTAAGAAACCGCGAGAAGGGAATAAAAAGCGGTAAAAAAAAAAGGTTATTCGAATTACGGCGTTAATAAAATAAAGAATTACGGGAATTTATTAAAAGGTTAAAGCGGTCACGTTTTTAATAAGAATCTCTTAAAAAAACGTTAAAAATATTAAAGAAAGGTTTAAAGTTAAATTAATTAAAAAAACGGGAAAAAATAAAAGAAAAACGGCGATAAGTAAAAGTTAAACAGGCGCAGCTTGCTTTCGAGATAGATGCTATAATAAAGGCGTTTACTTTTTTCGACTGGAACGCCGTAGGGTTGGATTGAAACGGGGGACCTTTATCGCCCGCGACCTTGGCCGCGTTAAAGACGGTTGGTTAGAGTTCTGCCGGTAGAACGTCTTAACCAAATTTATCGCATTTATTAGGTAATTAAATAATTTCTAAATATTTTTTTCGTATAAGTATTCTTTTTACTCGATTAAATATTAAATCTTATTTTTAATTATTTTAAAATTTAATATCTTTTCCACTTTATACTTATTATCATCTTTTTTAATCTTTAAATTCGTTTTTAGCGAGACGTTTTTAAATGCTAGTTTAAGCAAGAAAATATGGAAAATAAAGTATATTTTTATTATTTTAAATAATAATAATCGGTAATTAATTTTGAAAATAACTTTATTAATCTCAAACGGATCAAAGTTTTAAAATTAAGCTTACCGTTAATCCTTTAGGTTTTAATTTATAAAATATTCGACGTTACTTTCTATTTTTGATGTAATAAATAAACCTTATTTTCTTTTGCCAAATTAATTCCTTAATTTTTTTCTTATTATGAAACTAAGCCATCTTTTGCTGGAAAAAGCTTAATTCGGTTTATAAACGGGATTAGATCGTTTTAATTTCCGTTACCATTATTTTTGTTCGAGGAATTGTGGTGGTGATTATAAAGATCTTATATATTAACTGTTTTAGTCGTTGGGTTACTGTTTTATACCCGTATATAACTATATAAAGGGATATACCCATATTTTCGTTAGTAAACGTATTATGAGCTATTTATGCTAATAGTAGCAGCTTTACCTAATTATCTTATTGGTAATTAACATAACTTCAAAGGTACTAACGTATAACACAAGCGAGCTGCGCGCATAAGCGAGCTGCGCGGATTTTTGCATTTCGCAATAATCAATCCAAATAACTTAACCATAACATATTTAATTAGTTCAAATTAATCGGATTCTTTTTCGTTAATCGTATTTATAACTTTTTCATAAGTACGCGTATTATATCCGGGCTTGCCGTAGACGCCATACTTCCGTTTTTTCGTTTTAACCCTTTTGCGACGATTATTTTTAGCCGCTATTAGTTACATTTTTTTACCACCCCCTTCCTTTTCGGCTAAAAAAGTTTATCCTTTTTATATAGTAAGTATTCCTCCTTTTTAAAGACGTTTATTTTTAATCCTGCGGCGTTTACTAAAGGTATAGTTCGTTTTGCGTAATTAGGTAACTTTTTATTCCAGGAAAATAACTTTATGCTAAAGCATTAGGTAACTTTTGGTTAACAGATTAACCGATTTAACGATTCTTGTCGGCGAGCTACCCTAATAATTTTTAATCTTTCTTTATAAATAACGTCTTTATTTTGTTACTTTACAGATATTTATAAGGGTTTTGTCAGCAGTCACAGTGATCAAATGCAGGAATCTGGCGTAACTCTCATGCGTTAGTTCTATGTGTTCTAGGAAAGGACAAATCTAGTCCGTGGGCAATCGCCCTTACATACATGATTGTGTGACAAAGGATCGTCTGAGGACAAAGGGTGTTCCAGGCAGCACTCCTGCAGCCTGGGCCCACAAAGCCAGCCAGCAGGCAACACCTATACGCACCAATTGCCGACACGCCCTCTTACGTCAGGTAACCATGGCTGGAAAGTCCAAAAGTCAAATCTAATCTATACGGGGATTAAACCGTAATCTCTGTTTTTAACTTATTTTCTTAAGTCCCAAATTCCGTATGAACCGCTTAAAGTCTGCCCTGTCAAGTAGTTTTATAAGACCATCGGTAAGGTTATCTTTGCTTTCTACGTACTGAAAGCTAATGTTTCCTATATGGATTTCCTAACGGACGTAATGGTACTTAACTCTAATATGACGCTTTCTTCTCGACATCTACGTCTTTTTCACCTACTTCAGGGCCCCTATATTATCTTCCAGGATGGGAATGGGACTTTTAGGTATAAGTTTTAATTCTGTTAAAAAGTTCCTAATCCCTGCTGCCTCCGTTGCAGCTGTTCCTGCTCCCACGTATTCTGCTTCCGTAATGCATTTCGTAATAACGCTTTATAACTTTGAGATCCAAAATACGGGCGCTCCAGTTATGAAGAATATATATCCAGTTATAGACTTTGCTAACTTGCTGTTATCCGTAAAGCTTATATCCATTGCTCCGAATAACCCTAGGTCGTTATGTTTTTGATGCGGGTAATTTTGTTCTAACTTTCGGTACCGAAAAGATAAGTTTGTTATATCGTTTAGGTAACGTAGTAATCTTTTGATATATTCCTGATATTTAGGTAACGGGTTGCTTATAAACCTAGCCCAAGTTAACGTTATAAACGTTATATCCGGTTTGTTAATATAACTAAAAAAGTTGAACTTTTTTACCAGATTTGCATATTCGAATATATCTTTCTTGTTAGCCTCGCCGTCGTGTTTTATAACGTGCTTTAAGTAATCCTTAATAAATAACGTAGGCTTTTTTCGTATTTCGTTTAGCCCAACTAACTTTAGTAACTTTTCGATATACTGTTATTGGTTTAATTTAACGTTGCCAGTCGACGAAAAACGGATAATTCGTACGCCTAGGTACCAATCCGCGTTTTTTAAATTTTTAATAAGGACGTCCTTAGCGATTTTCTTGGCAACGTTTTTGAGGTATTATTTATCGGTTTCGAAGAGCAGGAAATTATTAACGTATAAAACGATAACATTCCTAGTTTTAGGGTTAAAATAGATCGTATTATCCGAAATTAACGGGTAAAAGCCTAGTTTCGTAAATATCTTTCTAACTTTTTCCTGCTAAGCAGCTCCAACCTGTTTCAGGCCGTATAAAGGGTTTATTAATTTAATAACCTTTTTAGGAAAGAATTGGTATTTTTATTTATCCTCCGGATACGTATCGAAATACTTTTTTAGCATGGGGAACTGTTTTATGTAAATATTTTCCTTCAGGTTTCCATTTAAATACGTAGCGATAAAATCGATTTGGAGAATATGCCAGCCTAAATAGGCAGCTAGAGCCATCAGGATCTTTTAATATATAATTTTTGCGGTATTTATTACGGTCTTATTATAATTTATTCCTTTTCGCTATATAAAGCCTTTTGCGTAAATACGGGCCTTAAATTTATTTAGTTTTCCTATAAACGTATACTTTTTCCTTAATACCTATTTAGCATTAATAAAATATCCGCAGGTACGGCCTTTATCGAAAGGTATAAAGTTAAAGGTTTTATATAAAAAGTTCTTTTTAATTTCCGTAAAAATTACTTTAAGCTATATCTTTCGCTTTAGGCCTTTTATAACTTCCTTTAAGGATAGGCCGTCGTCCGTTGCTATAAATAACTTATAAATAGTAAATAACTTACCTAGGTTAATATTTTCCAAATCCTTAAATATGTTATCGTATTTATCCTTTAAGATATTAATTATTTATTAATACTTATAAACGTTTCGGATAGCCCGTTCGGCGTTTCCGAAGCTATTAAAAAAGTTTTCGTCGTTATTTAACGGGCTGAAATAAAAGGTATATAGGCCGTAATTATTACCTTTTTAGGTTAAAATTAGTTTTAGTTTACGCATTAATTTTAGGGCTTTATTTAAAGCTTTTAAGGTATATAACTTAGGAACCGTCTTTTTTGAACGCCCTTTTTTACGTTTAACCTTTTTAGTTTCCTTATTTATATTATCTTTTAAGATAACGTTATGGTCTTTATTTTTTATTTTAACGCCTTATTTTTAATGGTATTTCAAACGTTTTTACATTAATTGCAAAAGCGATCGGATGATATTTTTAGGGTTTAAAGGTTGCCTTAGCTTTTTTAAGTTTTTATAAACTATAACGTACGGCGTGGTAAGTACTTTGCCGCCTTTTAGCAACTATATTTTGTAATTATAAATCCCTTTATAACTTAATAACATCCTTTTAGCCTTTCGGGCCTTTAGTTTTTTTAATTTGGTCCTATAATTCTTATCGATTAAAACCGTATATCTGCTACCGAAAATACGGAGGTAACTATTATTAGGTTTATGTAATTATTTTTTAAAATCGAATACTTTCTTAAAGTATTCGATTAGCGTTATGTTATTTACCGTAAACTATCCAGTCCTATTAATCGTATGCGTTATAACCTCCATAACGAAATCCCAGAAATATGTAAGGATCTTTATTTACGCGGAGGTTATACGCGCTTTATTTTGCAGGAACTAAATACCTCTTTCCGTAATTCCGTTTTGATATTAATTATATGGGCTGGAAATTACCAGCTCGATACTTTTTATAACGCAAAAGTTTTTAATAATTATTATACCGAATTCCCTGCCGCCGTCCAGGCATAATGTTTGCATTTTTTTGCTTCGGCTTTTTGTATCGGGGAAAGTTATCTTTAAACGTTTAATTATTCGTATAATATATGTATATAGGTTTTGTTAGGCCTTATTTTTGGTTTTGAATAAATAATATTCTTTGTAACGCGAAAGGTCGTTTATAATAAGGCCGTAATAAGCTTTGTTTTTAATACTGATAAACTTAATAAATCTTATATTATACCAAATAATCTTTCTTACGTATAGCCTTCGTTTTTGGAAGTTTATAAATAATATCTTCCGTATTTTACCCTTATTATACGCTATGCAAAAGAATAATTTTATATTTCCGGGGTTTATATCGATTCCCGTAAACCTTTTAATAGTCCAAATTAATCGTTTAATATTAAGGTAACAAAAACGGCGGTACTAAAGGATAAATTTTTTTATAATTTCGTCCGTTATAAAAATCTTTCTATCCTTAAAAGCGCTTATAAGCACTTACTTTAGGTTATCGCCATCTTCTTTACCGAATACCTCCCCCAGCCCGTAGCCTTATTGTTAATTTTTATCATTCGTAAACTCCGAAACCTTAATAATAGGTTCCGGCTTTCCATAAAGCCATAAAAAAAAGCCTTTTTAAAGCATATTAATCGTTATCAATTAAAACTTATTAAGGTTTACCAAGATATTTTTATTTAGGTAACCTTCCCTTTTATAATATATCTTTCCAAAAAACATTTTTAAGGGAAAGTTATTAATATATAACGTATACTTTACTAAGGTTTCGTTATTCTTTCTTCGAAAACCTTTTAAGGCTTATTTTACTATCTTAACGAAAATAGCCAGCATTAACCCACCACCTATCATAATATAAATTCCCTTAAATTTAATATTTAGGATAATATTTTTCTCGAAATCCTTAATATTATTCGTAATATTAACGTTCGCTTTTAAATTTTAAAGCAATTTATTTTTATTATTAATTATGGATAAATAAATATGGAAAAATATAACGTTTTTTATAACGGTTGTTTTAAGGGTTTTAATTACTAAAGTTTTAACGTATTTAACTGTTATAGCTTTAACGTATTCGATTATTATAGCTACCTTTCCGATAATTACTTTAGGGCATTTAGCTATTAAAGGCCTTATAGCTAACTCCTATAATATTTTATCATACCATTGTATTAGGTTTTAAAGCTGCTAATTATCGGCTTAAGCGCTAAATATTCCTTTATTAAAGCGATATACGTCCTTTAAGCCTTTAGGGATAAATTGCTTTTCGCTTTAATTATTTCCTTAAATATCGCGAAAGTTGTTGTTTTAATTATTATTGCTATTATTGTTTCCCTAATATTAACTCTTTTTACCTTTTTTTCCTTTGCCATTTTTTTCTTTTTAAGGTTTAGGGTAGTCCTTAACTAAATGCCCATATTTGCCGTAATTAAAGTAAAAAAAATCTCCGTTTTTATTTCATGCGGGCTTATTATCTTTGTTATTATTATTGCCTTTACCTTTACCTTTCTAGGCGTTATAGGATTTTCCGTTCTTCTTTTTATTACCAAAACGGTTATAAAACTCGCTATTAAAGTCGTTAATCAATTGCTGGAAGGAATAATTCGTTTGGTATAATATTAATTATATCGTCTTGCACCAGCTGCTAACGCGGTCCTTTATAGTAATAAGGAACATAATAATATGTTCCTTAATCCCGAACTTTATGCCATAACTTTTAATTTCCCGAAAAAACTTTTAAAACTTGGTAATAAACTATATTAAGTTTTTACCGTCGTATATGATTTTGCTTAATTCCTTTTAAAAGGACCTTTACCTAACCTTGCCTATTACGGCGTAAATCTTTTAAAAGGTTTTTAATATTTTTATTCCTTTTTTAATACCTGTAATTAACTTAAGGGGCGCCTTTTTGTAAGTTTTAATAATAACCTTAACGAAACGTAATTAATTTAATTACTTTAACTTTATACCCTTTTTATAGCTAATTTCCTTAAGTGCAAGATTTAGCGCGTTACTTTAAAGCTTTTAATTAACCTAACCGAACAAATAATTTTTTTTATCTAACGTAAAATCAAAACGTTTCCAACGAAGTTTGTTATCTTTATTACTGAACTTCTTTTCCTTTAAACGTATACCTGCCCCGTTGGAGCTGTTTAAGCTGCTGAAAAAACCGGATAAACTATTAAGGAAATTATTACGTTTTTTATTACGTTTTTTTAAAGGAACCTAAAATAAGTTTAAAAATAAAGATGAAAACGAAAAACTATCTGAATTATTAGGGTCGTTACGTGCCATATTCTTTTCCTTAGATAACTTTATTTTTTTATTTTTCGCTCTTTTTAAGGGGTCGGGTTTTTTAATGGACTACCTTTTAAGCTTTATTTCGCTTTTTTTTAAGGGGTTGATCTTTTTTATGTCGCTTTTTTTTATTATAACGGAAGTTTCCTTCGAGCTATTTGCCCGCATTTCGGGTTAAGCGCTTTGCGACGTTTTAAGCGCCTTCGTTTATGTATTTGCATTCCGCGATTTCGTTAGTTAAAACCCGTCCAGGAATTATATTATTATCTCGTTTAGTTGCATTATCGATTTTTTAATTTTTCGGTTTTGGAACCTTAGCTTTTTAATTTCTTTTTTAACCTGTAAGTATTTATTTTCCCGTATTTTAACGTCCCGTTTAATATTATTTAAGTTACTGCTTAAAGATATATAAAACTTGTTTAAATCTAATTCGGAATGTTATCTCTAGATAAATAAAGTTTTTAACCTGTTTGCTTTTAGCTGTTATTGTTAAGGTAGTGAATTATCTTTTATTAAAGATAGCTCTTATTTTTCCTTTTGCCTTTTCTTATTATAGTACTTTTCGGGTAAAAATATGCGCTTGGGAAAAAGGAAAAGGTTATTATTTTGCTTTTGGCCCTTTATAAGGACAAAGCTTTTATCGGATGGGTTGCTAACTATTAGCTTAATAGGGAACTTTCCTAAGGTACGGCGTTAACCTGACATCGTTAACTGCTACTTAACTCTCTTCTTAAATCGTTAGCTAAACGGCTTTCTTTTAAACCTTTTGCTCTTTTTAATGATAACTTAGCTATTACTGCTACCAGATTACAATTAACCACTTCGTATGACGTATTAGGTTATCAATAACCAAAAGATGTTACCATATCAGCAGTCACAGTAATCAAATGCAGGAATCTGGCGTAACTCTTATGCGTTGGTTCTATGTGTTCTAGGAAAGGACAAATCTAGTCCGTGGGCAATCGCCCTTACATACATGATTATGTGACAAAGGATCGTCTGAGGACAAAGGGTGTTCCAGGCAGCACTCCTGCAGCCTGGGCCCACAAAGCCAGCCAGCAGGCAACACCTGTACGCACCAATTGCCGACAGGTTTTCGCAAAAGGCGAAAAATTAAAACCGGCGGAAGTAAGCGGTAAAACGGTTAGTATAAGTATAACTAAAGGAATTTTTAAATCAGATAAAACGTTATTAAGATCGAATAAAACAAATCCGGTTTTTGCAAATCCGGATTTAATGTTATCGAACGTTATGGCAGCTTTAAACGCGTCGTAAAAGCCGAAAAAGAAATCTTTTTTCGCAATATAAGTATGGTAACGTCGTATTAAATTTTCGATATATAACGAATAAACGCGCTTTAAAATAAAAAAGCAGGATACGTTAAAAAGTTAAAACCGATAAAAAGAATACGTAGGCATACAAAAAGTAATAATGTTATTATTCGCGTAATATTTTTCGAATTTTATTAAATGGTAACTTTCGTAACCGTTAAAAATAAGGAAACGTTTCGATTTTTTCGTACGCGTTCGGGTATATTTGTCGAAATGCTGAATTCATTTTAAACTTAATTCGTTTATTATCCAGCCATTATGGCTTATACCGAACTTTCAATCGGGTGGTAATAAGTATTTTCGATACCAGGAATTAAGGTAATTCTTTCTTGCTATAATAATAAATGGCGGTAAAGCTTAACTTTACGAATTAACAGCTTATATAATTATTACTTATTCCCGATTACCTTATTAAGCTTATTTAAGTTTTTTACGTTTTTAAATATTTATAATTACCATGCCCGATACCATAAAAAACCTTATTAAAAAGCCCGTTTCGTCGAAGTTATAAATATCTTTTTTTGCGATACCGTATTTTACGATTATAACCCGAATAAGCTTAAATTATTTACGAAATACCTTTAAATTTTCGTATAATACCTTTTAATAATCGATCTTTTAATTTAAATACGTTTTAATTTTTTTTTGCTATTTAATAAAGTTCGACGTTTAATTAATCCCGACGCGTAACGTAACGCGTTAAGCCAGTAATAAATTCGCCATATTTTTAACGTATTAAAGCCGGATAAGAAACGTTTGCGTATTTAAGTTAAGGATTTTTTCGATAATCGATTTCTTTTCGGTCGGCGTCAGTTTTCGCGAATTGGGAACGGTATCGTATTGCGCAGGTTTACCGTTAATTCGGGTTCTTAAAGTAAAAGCTGGAACCGTATATATAAAACCAAGTTTGGTATAAGAAAGTTTGGGGTTATTCTTTTTAGCCTGAACGGCTAAGTTTATTCTGGCTTCTTTTGTAAGCCGTTCCATAATAATGGTATTAAAAAATAAACACTTAAAGTTGAATTGTAAGAAAGTTAGAAAAAACGCGCAGCTCGCTTGTGCGCGCAGCTTGCTTGTGTTATACGTTATTCCAAGATCTAGTTTAATCGTTCCGTTTAGCCATTTATCTATAAATAATAAGTTATTAAAAACTTAAGTTTAGCACCTATTTATTTGAAAAAGTTGGTATTAAACTTAAACATAAAAAGTTTATCTTAATTAAAAATAATCTTTTTTAATATTCCGTATTTATCGAAGTAATATTAAATAAATATATAAACCAATTATTTTACCGTTACAATTTTTAAAAAAATAAGAGATACCTATATTTAGTAAGTTTATTAACGATCACCCAGATTCCGTCATATTCGACTTTAATAATTAAGTTTTTAAATAAAGAAAGGCTGATAATAAAATCCCAAGTTATAATGTTTTATGCTTTGTTAAGAATGTCGGTAGGTTATAACAACCCATAAGGCTTATAACGTACTGCTTTGGCCTTATTACAAATATTACAATTTTTAATAACCTTTTTAATTATCCGGCGTAATTTTGGAAAATCGTACTTTTCCTATAATCGTCGGATGGTCTTAAAAATTCCTTAATATTTATACAGTAAGTCTTCGTAAAATTCTTTTATAAACTGTTTTTGTTAATCCTTAAATACATAGATTTTGTTACGGTACAGTAACTAATCCCTTAATTATCCCTTTAACTGCTGGACCTCTTTCTTTTCATTTATATTATAAAAACTTCGAAACCTCGTCAAAAATTCAGGGGTTAGTTTTTTTAAGATCTTGTATAACTATACAATACCAGTTTTGTTATATTATAATATTTGCATATTTCGTTTAGGAACCTTGGGATTATAATCGCCTTTACAATTAAAAATATCCGCCTAAATATTCTTTTTTTCTTTAAGATAATATATTTTGAAATTAAACCTTAATAAGAAAAGTATCCAAATTTTATGTTATTTATTTAGTTCTTAAACTTTTATGAACCGGCTAAGGGTTTTATGATCGGAATAAATATTAAAAGGTTCTTTGACTTTATTAAAAAGGAATTCCTATTCTTTAAAAGCATTAATAATTACTAATAATTCTTTGTCATAAATTAAGTATCTAAGTTTTGCATTTCGGAATACCTTCGAATAATAAACCACCGGATACCATTTATTATTATCTTTTAGATGTTTTAAAACGGTATTAAGTATGTAATTTAAAGCATCCGTTTTTAAGCGTTTCTTTTTATTTACATCAAGTAATTTTATTATAGGTCTACTAATAATTCCGTCTTTTAAAATCTAAAATACCTTTTTTATATCTTTTAAAAGCTTAAACTTTTTATTAACGTATTTTTTAATAATAAGTTTCGTTCATAATTTAATTATATTTCCGTATCCCTTAATTAAACCTTATACGTAATCCGTAAATCTTAAGATTTATTAAATATTGGTAACGGTCGCCTTATTAAGGATGGGCCAATTTTTAATTATTTTTATCCTAAAACGTTAAATTTAAACTTGGCCGGGGGTAAATATATATCCTAAAAGATTTAGCTTTTATATATGCCATACGCTTTTTGTTGGATTAATTCCGATATTTGTCTTATTTGAGGTTTAAAATACTTAAACCACATGTTATTTATGCTTTTTTAAGTTTTAAAGTAAATAAGAATATCGTCGAGATAAACGAATATAAATTTATTTAAATATTTTCGCAAGGTAATTATAACCAGGCATTTAAAACTACCGGAAGTATTAGTAAATTTTATAAGCATTATTCGGTATTCGTAGAATCCGTATATCGTTTTAAATGCCGTTTTTCTTCTTTTTAGGCCATTTTGATATAATAATAGCCGTTTTAAAAATTAAATGCAGTAAATTATTTAATTTTATTAACGTTTTCTTTTAATATATTTATAAGGATTAAAAGGTGTTTATTTTTAATTATAATATCGTTTAGCTATTTGTAATTAATAAGTTTTTAAAAAACTAAGTTTTTATTTTCGTTAATCTTTTATTTTCGGTTTTTGATTTTTAGCATTATAAGGATAAAGTATCTAACAGGAAAGTTAAAAGGTCGAATATATCCTTTTTTAAGTTAAATTAAATAATTTTCTGTAAAGCTTTTAACTTTTTAAAGTTTATATAATAAATTTTATAAAGTTTAGGATAATACCTTTCCTTAATAAGTATTCGGTAATTGTATTAATTATATGGTAATAATTCGTAATTTCTTTATCCTTAAATGGTTTTTTAGATTTTCGATATTTAGGTGGTATTATTTCACCTTAATCTGGTATTTGCATTTTTTTTAATAATATAGCAAATTTCCTACTCGTTCTTTTTAAGTAATTTTTTATTATCCTTTAAAAAAAGTGTTTGGTATTTCCAGTTAATATGTGGATTGCTGGTTTTAAGCCATGACATTCTTAAAATAATGTTATATTTAGAAATATCGGCAATATTTAACGAAATTCGTTCTTAATATTCTTAAATTTAAACAAAAAGTTTTTTAATTTTTTTGCTGAATTTATCCGTTTTCATACTTAAATAGGCTTCCGTTCATTATCCGGAACTTATAGGATTTTAGCTTGTACCTTTAAGGAATTTAATGTTTTTTTTACCGCCGTAAGAAAAATGAAGTTACTTTCGGCTTTTAAGTTAATTATGGCTTTAAATATGCTGTTTTTATATTAAAGTGGAATTTCGATCTGGCTACGTAATCCTTTTACTATTTTTTATAAGGTCTTATAAGTTAGGGCTTTTTGATACCTTATTTTCGAAAGCCTTTAACGTTTTTTAACTTATAATAATATCCAGCCTAAGAAAACTTTTATTTGCGTATTGTTCGAATAACGTATTTGGTATATTAATTATTTTTATATCTAAATTACGTTTTCTTATTATATCTGCATTCGAAGATAACCATTTTCCTTAGGTTCAATTTTTAATTTTATATCTTTCGAATTATATGATTAAAAGTATGAACTTTTAAAGAAGGTATTCCTATATTTAGGAATTCGTATTAAATATAAAGTATGGGGGAATAATATAAATACCCTTATAATATAGCTTTTTAACTTTATTTTAATTCGGGATATAGATAATAAGACCTTGGATATTTTGGCTATTTCGGAGTTTCTGAATATTTGCACTTAATATCTGGTTTAATAAGTATCTTTTCGTTCTATTAAGGCCAAAAGTTATTATCTTTTTTGGCTTTAAAATATACGAAATAATTATTAACGTAGCAAGCGGTAAAATGCAGCAACTTATGCTGGTTCTCTCGGGGTTTGGTATGTACCGTGCATTCGGGGAGCTCGTAAAGTTCCGGGGATAATTATCCGTGGTTGCTAGCATCGGGTCGGAACTGATCATTTTCGTCCTACATTTTATACTAAAAGGTATTAAGATGGCAAAAATATCCTAGCTTTATGGCTATCCCGAAGGTCGTTTATCCGGGGTGATACTTGCAGGCCTTACCCTTAAAGTCCTGGCAAATAAGGCAATTTTCGTACTTTAAAATATCGTTCTGGATTTAAATAATGGTGATAATAATAAATTCTGGCTAAAAGGAAGTCGAATTAACTTTATTTTCTTCCTTTTCTGTCTTATTATCAGTTTTTTATTTAGCCGCTTTAGCTTTTTTCTAGGGTTAAAAAATCCTTTTCTTTTTAGAGTTCCTTTTAACGGAAAAGCAATATTCGCTTTTAAAATGTCCCTTTTTGTTATAATTAAAATATTCGATATCAGATTTATTTTTTTTAAGCTTTTTCGAAACGGTTTTTATTTTCTTTTAAAACTTGCTCTTATGTTTTTTAAATCGGTTATTAAAGCATTTATTATTATTTCGTTTATTAATTCCTTTTTTCTTAAAATACTAGTTAAAAGTACGTTAATTAACGATAATTATTTTACCGACATACTTTTTAAAAGACCTTCTCTTAAATATTATATATATTTTATCCTTAACTTAAAGTTTTAAGCCGTCGTAAAAAAACAAATAATGCTTTTTCGGGTAAATTAAAAATTACGGCTAAGCGGTTAAATTTTGTCGTATATTCTGCAGCTAACTTGATCTGGTAAAAGAAATATAATTATTTTATTACGTACTATTTTTTATCTGGGTTTCCAAACATAACTCGTATTCAGTTTTCGAAATATCGGTAGTCGCTAAAAATATAATTAATAATATCTAAAGATTTCTTAAAGTAATTCTTTAAGTAATCCTTTATAATAGGTTCGAACTACAGAAGGATTCGTCCAGTAAGCAGTTAAAAAATGGCCATCACCTTTTAATAATTCTTTATTAAAAAGCTTTAATAAAACTTAAGGTAAGTTTTAACTTAAACTAAAAATCCTTCCATATCTGTAATTTTATCATAAGGCTTCGGGGTAATTAACTTATAATCCTTAATTTCCGGCATTCCGTATTAACTAAGGGGTAAGATAATAACTTCGCGGTACCGATTAGGGCCGAATAATAAGGGTACTGGGGTTTTTTCCTTCATTTTTCGGATAGGTTAAGCTATCCTTCTTTTTAAGGGGCTGGGGTTTTTCTTTTTTATCTTTTTCCAAAGCCTGCATTTTACGCAATAAGATCTCCATTTTTTCTTTAAAAGAAAGCTTTCTTTTCTTTCCCTTTAAACCTTAAGGTTCCTAAACCGTTAGTTTTTTTTTTCTTCCGAATTTCCATAAACTTTAATAATATCCTTTAAAACCGGGCTTAGCTTTTAGGTTTGAAAAGAAAAAAGCTCTTCTTTGTTACGGATTATAAAAGGCATAATATTGTTAATTAATTAAAAACCTTTTTCGATAAAAGGTAAATTATTTAATTTAGTTATTAATCCCTTATTAACTTATAACGGAAATCGGGTATATTATTTATTTTCTAAATATCGTTTTATAATATCGTTTTTACTAAGTTTGGGAAAGCTTATACCTGATTAGGTTTGGAATTATCCGTCGGCTATTAATTAAGGAATTATTAAAATATAACGAACTTATTATATATCCACCTGAAAGTATAAGTAATATTCAGAATGGGGTCTTAATTTATAGGTAACAATAGGGCGAGGAATAATTTATTAAAAATCTTATTCGTTAAAAAGATTTAAAAACCTTTCCCTTAATTAAAAAACGGTACAATTACCTTTAATCGAAAGCTTAAATTAATAACTAAGGAGCGAAATTAAGTAGGTACTATTTAGAGAGGAAACCGATTTATTATATATCCCAACTCCAAGAGTGAATATGTCGTAAATCTGTATAATCTGGATAATCTGGCTCCCAGATCATCCAGATCAACCAGATCACCTTAAAAGCCAAGTCTTCCTTGTGCGGGGTTTAGCCGTGACAAGTTCGCACTAGGCTACAAAGGTAGGTCTCCTCAAGACAGGAACCCTGTTCCTGTAACAGTTATTAACATTTCCGTATTTTTTAAATCGGTACGAAATTCTCACTTATGTATATTCCATTATTTATAAAATTATTTTAAAGTTTATAAACCTGTTAATAAGATTAAAGATTCATGTCGTAAACTTAAAGTTTATAATGGATAAATGTTCTAAGGCGTAAAATGAAACGTTTGTAACCTTACGTTAATTAATAATTAGAAAATACGTTAAAATCCGTTGTATATTTCTTCGGAGTTAATCTGTTTTTATAATTCGTTTTTGTATAGGTTTTAATAAACGCTTAACGTATTACACAAGCTCGCGGCGCGTCTTTCGGCACCTTGTAACAACTAATTTAATTAACTCAACTATAACATATCCAATTAATTCGAATTAATCGTATTCTTTTTCGCGAGCCGTATTTATAAATTCAAAACAAATTGTTATGACCTAATAAGTTTAGTAACTTCTCGTACGACCGGAAATAGCGGAGGCGAGCGTCCAGCCCAAAAGGTCAGGGTCACGTGACGGGCTCGAAGGGCCAAGACCTTCGAACCAGTCGAACCAGGAGACGGCTGGACGGAGTTAACGAACTTGGGGGTTCGAGCCGGTCCAACGCATCGAGCCAAGAATAAAGTATTTACGCTTATTAGATTCATAATTTAGATAAATTACGAGCTTATAATATAATTTAGTTTCGTAGATTATCTTTATTAACCTGTTATTACTAATTGTAATTATTATATGCTTGATTACTTAATTTCTTATAATATTAGTATTAATATAACCTCGACGATTAAGTTTAATAGTTAGCTAAATTAATTAGAGATTATACGTTATCAGCTTTTATTTAGCAGCGCCGATAAACTTTAAGCAATATTTTAGATATTATATTTACTACTAAGCAACTCGAAATTGCCTTTAAGGAGCTTATTTTCCAGAAATTAAAAGACGTTATACTAACTATAACCTGAAAGGTTAAAAAACTTAAAAGATTAAACGAATAATTTAAAAGCTATATTAAAGCATAACCTGCTATATGTCACATACAGGCTTACTAGCCTGGCACCTCTACACCACTTATGTCCTCTCCCTTGGTGTACTACAGCTTTTATATCATATAAGGGCCGTCGGCCCTTATCTATCTCGGTAAAGAGATAAGAGTTTGTTTTGTCCTGACCCTACCTCATAAAAATAAATTGGTTATACTTGACTTGAAACCGCTATCGTGATAATTTAGATTTTATTTTACTTTAACGTTCCCTATAATCTTAATCGTATTAATTATGTCATTTGTTATTTCTAAAGATATATTTCTTTAATAACGAAATGGTCGCAAGTATTACTTAAAGCTATTCGGGAAATCTTTACGAAAACTTTAATAAAAGTCATAAAAATCCTTAATGAAGTTCGAACGATATCTTTCCGAGCTATTACCTAAAGTTTAACTTAATTCAACCTATACCTTTCGAAAATTAAAATCTTAAAAACCCCGGTTATTAAGCATAATAGGAAAAAAGACATTATAACAAAAGAATAAAGTAATATCGATATAAACCCTTCAAATTATCCGTTTTGTTAAAAAAGGTTACCGGATTATTAAAAACTTTAAAAAGAAAAGGATATTTTCGTTAAGGAACTAATCCCTTATTTTACGATTAGGATAAACTATTTAATCTAAGGAATAATCTTAATGGATTCTTTCTCGAATAAAAAAAGGTTTCAACGATTTTAAGGCCGGATAAAATACGAACCTAAGAAAGTATATTTAGTTCGACCATAATAAAGTAGTTTTATAGTTTTATTGTATTAAATGGGAATCCTGGATTAAGGAATGCAAAACAACTTTGGAATATTTTGCTCGTAAATTTGGTATAGGATACGTTAAAAGTTTATTCGTCCGAAATAAAAGAAAATAACATTATAAGATATTTTTTTAATATACGATTTAAATTTGGGATTATTAATAGATAGATCCGTTTAATTTATATCCCATTATAAGGGGATTTAAAAATTAAGTTAATAAATAACTTAAAAGAATTCCATTAATAATTAAGATAAAACTTCCGAAAATTCTATTATTACCTTATAGGTTTAGAAAGCTAGCAAACTATTTAAAAATCGAAGAAGATCAGCCGATATTCTTTTACTTTAAGTTATCCTTTTCCTCTATATAAGATATTATAAAATATGTAAATTATTTACCACCCAAAAAATATAATATAATAGATCTAGCTATTCAGCGCTGGAAATTCTTAACCAGGATTAAGGAAAAGGACTAAAGTCCAGCAATTGGTCGAAAGCGCTAGCAAAAGCAAAACGAGGAAAATCTAGATACTAAGCGAAACTATCCTAATAATAAAATCGATACGGCAGGCTAACGAAATTCCTTTACTGACCTTACTTAAAAAGACGGTAAAGGCTAAAAGGAATGAAGATTTCTAAAAAGGCCAAAAGAAGTTAAATTTTACCTAATTTCGTAATAGTTATACCAATAATAAAGGTTTAAGAGTAAACGGTTAATAAAAACGACCCCTTAACTTACGCAATAATATTACTGACTTTAAATATGGAAGGATACGGCATATTTAACATTATTATTTAAAAAGGTTCGAACCAGAAAACGGGCCGAAAGCTTAAATATAACGAATGGACTTCAGCTTAATCTTTTTTCTTTTATCCTTCTGTTACGTATTTTTATATCTTATATACGATTATTACTTTATTAAAAAAAGAAAACCCCCTATATACTTATGCTAACTTAAGTTTTTATACCGGAGTTAATTTCATTAATTGTGCTCTTAGCTTAAAATATAAGCTAAGGCAAACCTTTAAGCCAACTGCTAATTTAAACATACTTAAAAATATATTTATTCTTATATATAAAGTTTATTATATTAAATTCATTTTTCGAAATAACAAGGTTTTTATTAAATTAAATGTTTTTGTATGATTATTAACAGTAACCTAGAGGAAAATAAAAACCTTATGTTATTATCTTAAGTAATATTAATAAAATAGGCATTATATTTAACCCAGTTAAAATTAATCATATGACGGCATCCATATATTATTTTTCGAATTATTCTTCTTTTAAAACCTTTACGAAAGACTTTAAAAACGGAACGGCTTAGCATATTATTATTACTTTACTGGAGTCGGTATATATTAAAAAGGAATCCGAAAATAATATAGTTTTTAAGCTTACTAGCATTAAGGATTTCTTTAAAACCTTTTAAAATAATATAACCTTTTTTAATATTAATAACGTAAATATTCTACCTAAACGACAAAAAGCTCATTATACGATTAACCTTATATCTGGCATTAAACCGCTTTATTTCTTTATATACCTTTTAACTTATAACGAATTACAGGAATTAAAAGTTTATATCACTTAAATTGAAGCTTATAATCGAATTAAGAATTAATTAATCTTATTAAAGCCTTTATTCTTTTTATACTGAAAAAGGACGAAAGATTACGTTTATACGTAAATGACCGCGAATTTAATAAAGTAACGGTTAAAAATCGTTATACTTTTTATCTTATTACGCAATTTTTAACACGTATTATAAAAGTAAAAATTTCCTTGAAAACTAATTTTAAAGATACTTATTATCGAATTCGTATTAGAAAAACAAATTAATAAATGGAAACCCGTATTCTATACGTGCTATACACATTATAAATTCTTAATCTTATTTATGGGATCAGTTACTATACTTATTACCTTTTAAATCTAAATTTATAAAACCTTTTAAAGCATTTTACATTATTTTTACATCGTTCATTTCGATAATATATTAATTCTTTTAACAAATAAAAATTCTTATCCGAAATACTTTCGGAAAGTAAATAAACGATTTTAAAATAAAAACCTTTAAGTTGAACCTTTTAAATGATAATTCTATTAACCTTTTATCGAATTCCTTAGATACGTAATTTTATAAAACAAACTTTTTATAAACCTAATTAAAGTAAAGAGTATTTAAAAATAGCCGAAGCCCGAATTTATTCATGTTATATAATAATTTATTAAGTTTTATTACATTTAGCGCCGTTTTATGAAAATATATTCGCAAATTATATATTTTTAAATTATTATTTAAAAAAGCATATATCGGAAAGAGAATTAAAACGAAGCTTTCTAAATACACTAATAAAAAAGGGTTTTAAAATTCTTATCACTATATTTAATAAGGTAGTTCTCTTAATACATTTTAACCGTAAAAAGCAAATATTTGATAAAAATCACCGGCTTAAGATATACCATATCTGGAACTTTATTTTGAAACAATAGTTTAAAAAAGATAATACTCGATTAGGTTTTAATTACGAAAATGTACAGGTTTAAAGGTAAATTATAGGATATTTAACTAAAAAATAGTAACTGTCGTAAAATCTTTCCTATATTAATATTATTATTTTCGAAATAACAAATATACCATAAAGATTAAATCGAATTAAGTTAATTTATAGAACTTTATAAATATTCCAAAACTTAACGGTAAATAAATGCGGTAATGTATATTATTTACGCCCCTTAATTTTATAATTAAATATTAACCCGGAGAACGAAACCCGGAGAGTTTAACCTCGACATGCTTTAATTACATAAAAGAAAGCAGAAAATTTAAGAATATTACCTACGTTCGAAAAAAGGTTATAATAAACTTCAAGTTATCCTTAATATATTACAAACCGAAGATATTGATTAACGTTACTTTTATAAACAGGGCCTCCGAAAAATGCAAAGTTTTAATCTAGATAATTACGCATAAACGGACGCAAATAACGAACCAAGGTTTAACTTAACCGCAAGCTGTAAAGGAAATAAAACCCCGTTTTTAATTACCGGTTTAAATTATATTTTTCGATCTTATCCGTATAATTTTAAAAGGTAAGCCTAAATATAAACTAATTTAATAAAAACCTACTTGCGGTACCCTTATGAATTCTTAATAAATTATCGATATTAAAAAGTTCATCCGATATTAAAATTATTTATATGATTTAAATAAAAAGAAGTTTATTATTAAATTATACAATTATATTACGGCGACCTTTTCATTAATTATTTCAGGCTAGGAAAAACTTGAAAACGAATCTAATAATGGTATTTCTAGCTCGATTTAAAAAAGGATATACGAAATTACGTTACGGATTATGCTATTTATTTCGAAAGTGAGGCGAAACATTACCGGCTTTACAACGAATTATAAAGGTTAGTTATATCCTTATTATTAATATAAAAGTTAATTATAAATTTAACTATTAGATTACTTACAGATTAATAGTGAGGTTACGAAACAAACAATATTTTAGTAATAATTAATAGGCCTACGAAGATAATCCCTTTTTATAATAAGAATTATTATTATTAATATATAACTTATTAAATTATGTTACCGAAAGGTTAAATATTATTATCAACTACTTCCGGGAATTACCTTTAAACGCAGCTTAATATTTATTAATATATTTTAAGGAAAGTTATGCCATTATATTAAAATTAAATAGAAACCTTTAATGTTGTTTTATTCCTAAACCGATAATTAAATTAAACGTATAAATTAAATACTTAAAAGATATTTTCCTAATTTTATAAAAGTCCAATAATTAATTTAACTCGAATTACTAATTTAGGCAATTTTCGTAATTGACTTTATAATGAATATTATTACGAGAAAAACCTTTTTAAAGTAATATATAAATATGAAGCCGAATGTAAGTGTTTTCTTTTTTAAAAAACCAAGGAATTTTAAAAGATGCTTTAATAATATATGTTAAAATTTAAAAGTTTAAGAAATACCTAAAAGAATAAAGCAAACAATAAGGAACGTTACCGAAATATATACAAAATATTATAACAACAAATACGAAATCTTAACTTTAAAAGTAAAATAAATAGGAAGGTTATTTACGAAAGACTTAGAATTTAAATACCGGAACTTAATTTTAAAATATATTAAACCATTCCGTATTATTAATGGATTTATCCTCAAGCGTACCGTTTAACCTTTCCTTAATAATATAACCGTTTATACTTTATTTTTCTAATTTAACTATTATAACCGTAAACGATTAAAACGAATTATGCATTCATAACACCCGAACTAAAAGAAATATAAAATACAAAGTTAAAGAGATTATTGGATAATAGAGCTTTTAAAGATACTTCTATTATAAAATATAATAAATAGATTAACCTTTTGAATATTAATAATAAAATAATAACGAAAATATAAAAACCGGGAAAGAGGTTACTAATAAATACGAACGGCAACGAAAATAGCGGAAAAATAAAAAATATATATTATTTATAAACCGACGATTTACTTATAATATAAGTCTGAAGAGACTATAAAACTTTAACGAATAGTTAGATAAATTACGTTACTTTAATTTATAATATTAAAAATTGAACTTAATCTTTTAAAATTAATAGTTTTACGCGTTCTTAATGGGCTATATTATAAAACCCGAACCTACCTTACAGTCCAGCCGAATTAAGCTATAAAGTTATATATATCGTGGTCAAAACGAACTACCTTTTAATTTTACGTGTTACCTAAAAAGCTTTCCGAACTAAAATCGAAACTTTCGTCGTTACGGCGAAAGACCTTTTCGATTTCGCGTAAAAAGATTACATAAGCCGTAAATTAAATAAAAAAGCCGTAATTTTTAAATAAGAATTACGAAAACGTTTAATACTAAGACGTTACGTTTTTAATAATAAATTAATCGCGTTAATTACAGAACAAAATTATCGAAGGTATCGGAAATATATATAACGAAAAGCATTAAAGTCGCGTAACGGAATGAAAACAAGGCGTAACAACCTGTAAATACCAATTAATACTTATTATAAGTAAATTAAAAGCGATAGAAAATTAATAAAGCAAGCCCGAAAAGAAAGGGGGAGATACTTTATAGCGGTAATACTGACTTTATCAATTAAACTAAATTTTGGCCGGTAAATAAAAGGTAAGCGGAAAAGGGCTTACGTATAATATTATTAGACGGTAATAAAAAAGATACGGCAGTTAATAACTTCACCTTAAATAAGGTTACAGTCGTTATTGTCGTTATGCTAATCGAATAACCCGGCTGATTATGCGATGAGTTTTTAAAGCTAAAATACGTCGAAGGTTACAATAATAAGAGATTTAAAAATAACCAAACGTTAATAAACTAAGTCCGTATTAAAAGCAAATTAATTCATAAAATTATACGTATTATAATTTTTAAACTGACTTACGTAAGTCAAAAAATCCGGAAATTTAAATTTATAAGAATTAACGAAAGAAAAACCTTTATAAGGACGGAAAATATCCTGAGCCTTATCGAAATAAAAGCAATATACGTTCGCAATAAAAACGCGAACAGCGCTATAAGGACGCGAGTTATAACGGCGGTTTCGTATTTTCTTAGTATAATCGTAAAAAGGCATAATTATAAAAGGACGATGAAAATATAATAAAACAAAGGGAACTGAAAGTCCAAAGACGCGCGGATTAGAAATATATAAACGAATATAAAAAAAGATAATATTAGGTTTATATAAAGAAAATGAAAAATTAAGAAACAACTGGGTAATATTTATAAGTAAACGAAATTAGGCAAATCGTAAGGAAAAATAACTACGAAATAAAGCTGTTATTAAAAACACGCTTAAATATTTGCAATTATAAAATAACATTTACTTTAAACTACCTAAATTATAACAATAAATATATACTATTATATTATGCATATTATAATACCAGGCCCACTTATTTCACATACATAATGCCGGGCCGGCATTACAAAGAAAGGGGAAACAATTATCATATACAGGCTTACTCGCCTAGCACCCCTACACCACTTAGGTCCTCTTCCCTGGTGTATTACAGCTTTCATACCATACAAGGGCCTTCGGCCCTTATCTATCTAGGTAGAGGGACAAAAGTCTGTTCTGTCCTGACCCTACCTCATAGGAATAGACTGGTTATATCTAACTTGAAACTGCTATCGTGACACTATAATACTTGAATAAAAGATTAAAGCTTTAAAACCGTTCGATAATACCCGGAATATATAACCTTTTTTAGCTTAAGCTCAGTCCTATTTTTATTTTTACGTAAACTCCTTGGTCGAGAAACCTAACAAAATTATTACTATTATTAAAAATCTTAAAAAAGATATTTTAAAATAGTTTCAACTTACTTTACGAGAGAACTTCAAAATGTAAAAGTAGACGGGAAATAAAAGGATTATAAACTGTTTAAATATTATGTTAATGTCGAACAAAAGATTCAAATTATATACGAAAACTTCAGTGAAAAACGAAAGGCCGGATAAAATATATTTTAACATTTTTAAAAAGGCCTAACCTCGAGGTATGCCCTCTTGTTTAAGCAGATTTCATCGCGTACAGGATAAATTAACGATAAAATTATAATACGCACCTTTCATAAAGGTTTAAAAAATTATTAAGGCTGAAATGAGCCGTTTCGAAAAATCACTTACTTTCGATAAGTACGTTAATGAAGCGATCAAAATCGATAGTTGATAATACGACCGCCGGATGGAAAAAAAGGATATTACTTCCTTAAATCCGAACATTCGAAAGGCAATCCAAAAAAAAAAAAGGATACACTATTTACTTTTTACGGAGCGATATTTGGATCCCTAAAGTTAAGTATAATCTAACAACGCAACTTCCGTATTATTAAGTGTTATAATTACAACAAGATAAGGTATAAGGCTTATTATTACAAAGGGCCTGAAACATAACGATAAAATACCCGGATACCAGTTCCCCCAGGATCACTTTAAAATACTAAAAATAATAATAGGCCGATTAACATAATTAAGGTTAAGAACGATTATAATTACTTGAAAGAATTATAATAAGGACTTCAGGAAATAGAAGAATTATTTTAAATAAGTATCCAGGAATAACAAACGTTAATTATAAGGCTTATAATAGCCTAATAGCTAAAGGAATACGACGGATAAAAAGCTTTATAAAGGATAAATTACTTTCCCGCTCTTAATAAAAACGGTAATAACGATACCAATAGTTAGAACTAAACGCATAAATTAAAGAATATTAAGGCTAGGATGATATTTTATTACTAGGATAACTAAACCGGTACGAAAAACTTTATATTATTTAATATAAACGTACTTATCACTGTTTAAAAATATAAGCGTAACAAAATATCGAAAAACGGATTATACGAATATATAACTAAAATTTCGATTTTCGTAACAACACTAGAATAAATCTTACGGATTAAAGATAATACAGAAAATTACGAAAAGATGCGTTATAAGATATTATCGACGTTATTACGATAACGGTAATTTAACATAAAGAAAAAGGCTGCCTTAACGAAAACCTTATGTATTATTTCCGATAATACGATTATAAAATAGAAAATAAATAAGTTTATTAAGCCGTTATAACGGCATCTTTAAAAGTATTTAATAACTTAAATTTTTATTTTACCATTATAAAAAACCGAAATAAAACACGAAATATTTAAAAAAACTGTTTAACTTTAAAAAAAGAAAAATAAAGCTAGTATAATATAAGACCGTAAGCAGAACAAAAAAGGCAAAAGAACTCCAACTCAGAATATAATTATAAAAAAGACTTCCAGATATAAATCCTTTTAGTTAAAAGCTAGCTACACCGGCAAAAAAAAGATTAAAGGAGTAATAAACCCTTAATTAATAAAATTAAAAGTGTACTAAAGCATTAAAAGATAATTTAAAAGGAGAACGTTATTTATAAAAAGAACCGTAACATAATAAAACCTGGAAAAGCTAATACAAGCTTGTAAAAAGAGCTTTAACAGTGATAATAAACGCTAGAAATAGCTCTATCACCTTATAAACAGGAATTTAAATATATTAATTTACCGCATTTATACACTGCGGAGTAACAACAGGTAATTATACTATACCGGATATAATTAACTAACTGAAGCTATTATAAAAGGAAAAAGTAAAACGTTAAACTGCCGAAAAGGTAAAAGGTTAAGTATTTACTGACGACAATAAAAAGATTACCCGCGAAATTAAATAATAAATTTCGATAGCGTTTCGATAAAAATTCAGAACATAATTCTCGAAAACTTATAATTATACTAATATAACTTTCTAAATAATTACATAATTAATTAAATAAAGTTCACTTTATATCCCTTTAATAAAAAGAAATATAAAAAGATTTTAATATTTAATCGATAATAGTGACAAATATAGGCATAAAAACACGATATAAACGGTAGCACGTAAAAAAACTAAAATAAAGAATAAAAAATAAAGGTATTATGAAAAGATACAACGCATTATCGTTATTATTAGAACGAAATTGCGAAAGATAAACGATCACTTATAATATCAACCCCTAAAACTAGAAAGAATAACTAACGTACCTCTGTAACATTACAGATATAAATAATTATTTCAAAAAGAAATTAAAGCGAAACTATTAAGATATAACGAATAGAATTACGAAATAGTGTTTAAAAATGAAATATCGACAAGATTCTATCCGATTTATAACGTTAATAAGATGAAAATATAGATATTACGTAAAGATCGTAAAAATAAGCTTAAATAAAGTTATACGTAACGCTTTAACTTATTAACCGGATATTCTATATTATTTATATTAAAGAAAAACGGAAACCTACGCGTAATTATCGATTATAAATAATTAAACAATATAACAGCCAAGGATAAAACGCCGTTAGCTCTTATCATAAAAGTAAACAACCGCTTATATAAAATAAAATAAATTATAAACCTAAATCTTAAAAAAAGGATATAATCAAATACGTATCAAACCAGGACACGAATGAAACAGAGCCTTTCAGATAAAGTACGAACTTTTCGATTACCTCGTTATGCCTTTCGGACTTATAAACGTATTAATAACCTTTTATCGAATCGTTAGCGATATACCTAAGGAGTATCTAGATATTTTCGTTATTTATTATCTCGACGATATTTTCATATATTTAAAAAATGAAAAAGAATATATACAATAGGTTTATAAAATTCTTTAAGCTTTATAAAGTGCAAACCATCTACTTAACACAAAAAAGAGCTAGTTCCAGACATAAAAGTGGAATATTTACGACATATTATTATTTTAGAATATATTAAAATACATACCCGAAGTAACGATTATAGCATAGAAATAGAAGAACCTCATTATAATTAAAAAAGAAATATAAACCTTCTTTAGATTTGCAAATATTATAAGAAATTTAATCGATACTTTAATGATATAGTTACATTATTATCAAACCTAAAAAAAAAGGAAACGAATTTTAGTAAATACTAAGAACAAAAAGAATCTTTTAAAGAATTAACTACGCGATTATTACTAAATTAATATTAATTATATACGACCAAAACCGCCTAATTAAACTTAAAACCAACGCTTCGAATTACGGTTTATGCGCGGTAATTAAACTCCGCGATAATTATAGTAACTTACACCCTATCGCCTTTTACTCCGATAAATTTAAAAGAAAAAAAAGCTATATTATGCCATTTACGATAGAATTTATGGCCATCGTTAAGGTGTCTCGAAAATTCAGACATTATCATGAAGGAAATCTTTATCAAATTAAAATTTATACGAACTATAAGAACTTTGTTTATTTGATCATTACTAGAGGACTTATAAAACGACAATTACGTTACGCCGAAGAACTAGCAAAATCCGACTTAGTTATTATTTATCAAAGAGGATTAAAAAATGGTAAAATAAACGCGTTAAGTCGAAAACTAGGCCCAAGGAAAAGATAATAAAGGTTAATTACTAAATTTTCGATATTACGCTAGATAAATACTTATAACTATAATAAACAATAAGGGTTAAAGTAATACCGCTTAATGTAATTAAGAAATCTAGGGATATTACGATAATTTACCTAAAAACTAGAAAATGAAAAAGATATAGGTTTTAAATAAATACTAAAAGATATTAGTATAAAATATATACAAATATTAATTATATAAATACCGAAACATCCATAACAACCTAAAAAGGATATAACGTACTTATCATTTTTTAAATAAAACTAGTAATAAAGAACGGCCGACGGCAGTGCTATATGTGTAATAAAGTAAAGGTTCGACGATATAAGCTATACGAAAAACTATAACCATTATTAATCGTAAAGGAATTACAGGATTTAATTCCTTTTGATTTTATTACTAAATTTTCATTATTAAAAGACCTAGTTACAGATATATATTATGACAGCGTTTTTATCATTATTAATCAATTTATGAAGTTTTTTTATTTCCTGCCATATAATAAAGGTACGGGCGTAAAATAATTAGTACACATCCTTTTAAAGCATATTTTAGAAATATACGGATTACTAACAAAGGTTATCTTAAATAAAAGAATAATATTTACTGCGAAGTTTTAGCAAGGATTTATAGCGTAATTAGGCTTAAATTAAAAATTACTTAACGCATTTAAAGCTTAAATAAATGTATAGAAATGACTAACTAAATACTAAGATTTTACTTGCGATACTATATTAACTATAAATAAAACGATTATGTTCAAAGATTACCTATTACCGAATTAACCTATAATACCAATTACCTCGAAAATATTAAAACTATTCCAGCAAACAATAATTTGACTTTTATACTAAAGTTTATAAAAATACAGGCAAGGAACTAATAAACGTAAAAATAATCTTTATATCAAAAAGCCTTCAGCAGTTGTACATAAAAATAAAATGAAACTTAAATTCGTACGCAACTAGATAAAAGAATATTATAATTAAAAAAGGCTAAAAAAACTAATCTTTTAAAAGAACATAGTTTACCTAGTTATTAAAAATATTTAAACTAAGCGACTAAATAGAAATGTCGGCTCTAAGTATATCGGCTTATGTAAAATTATCAAAGTATTTTTATAAAATAAATACGAATTAAATCCACAACCTAAAATTGACCTCTATTTAATCTTTTATAGTTTTTTAGTCGAATTAATAGCAAATATAATTAAGGTTAACATAAAACGCAACGAAAACTTGTAAAGGATATATTAATATACGAAATAAAAGCTACTAAACGTACTAAAAGAAGAAGACGGATCCTAATAGCTAGTAAAATAAAAGAATTACTCAAATTTCGACAATACTTAGGAACCCGTTAAAAGTTTTATAAATACCTAACGTCTTTTAAAGGATTTCTACCAACGTCGAAGATACTAATAAAAGTATCTTAATTCGTACTATTCGGAACTACCCAAGCGTTATTATCAACCTTGGGCCAATTAACTATTCCTATAGCAGATATAACTATTCTAACCTTTAACCTTTTTTATTCTTCTTTTAAACGTTCTATTTCCTTTATCGCTTCCGTATTTAAAACGTCCCGACGAAAAGTCTCAACCGTACAATGACGCAAAACTTTCTTTTATTTTTAAAAGCGATCTAGTTTATTTGTAGCACAACGAAAAACTTTACGAACCTACTTTTTTTTACGCTTTAAACGATTTTCCTCATCTAGAAACTTTAATTATTTAAATATGAAAAGATCGAAAATATTATAAGAGCCGTTAAATTCGATATAACGTGAACATTTCTCTAAATTAAAATAAGCCTTATAAATAACGTTTTTATATGAGTACCGAAAACAGAATACCCTTAATGGCATAATAAAACTAAGGCGTCTAATCCGTTTTTAAAAGATAAAAGGGTTATAATATTAACGAAATTCTTATTTTTTAAAAATTACCTAAAATAATAAGAAAATTATAAAAAAGAATATTTACTGAGATTAGTAATACATAATTTTTAAGCGTAAAAATCTTAGAATATAAGAAATCGTATTAGAATCTAATAAGTTTAATAACCTTCCGTACGGTCGAAAACAGCGGAGGCTAACGTCTAGCCAAAAAGGTTAGAGTTACGTAGCGGGTTAGAAAGATTAGAAGGGCTAAAACCTTCGAACTAATCGAATTAGAAAACAGCTCGACGGACTTAACGAGCTCGAAGGTTCGAGCCGGTCGAATGTATCGAGTCGAAAATATCATATATACGCTTATTAATTTCATAGTTTAGATAGATTACCAGCTTATAATATAACTTAGTTACCTAAATTACCTTCAACAATCTGCTATTACTAGACGTAACTATCGCAGATCTTATTACTTAGTTTCCCACGATACTGCTGCCAATACAAACCGTACGATTAGGTTTAATAGTTGGTTAAACCGACTAGCCGTTATACAAATGCACGCATTATATAAAGGCTTACCGCGGATATTATGTTACACTCCTTCCTTCTAACGTCTCTGCGATCAATTACTTTCTAACGCATCTAAGCTAATATTGCCTCTATTTCGTACGGATTAAAGCCGACCAACAAGAAAATGTATTACCCACCTAACTCCGAACTCATATAAGCGAAGGTTTTTTGTCCGGCTTTAATACGGGGAAAATATTCGCAAAATACGTTATATTAAAAGCTTATCAAGCTTTATTACAGGGCGCGTTGCAAGGCTATAAGGTAAGTCTGTAAGGCTTATTATGAATTACGTTCCAGGGCGCGTTGTAAGGCGTATCACGGTATTACAGGATTTGTCTGAGCAATAATTAGATCCTACGTAATTAAATAATTGAAGCAAACGTTCTTAATAAAAACAAGTTTTAGTATAAGAGATAAATAAATTCTTTAACCGATAAAACGAATAGTAATATAAAGAATACTATTACTAGCTATTAAATATAGTTGATTTTAAAACGATTAAAAGGAAAAAGTAATAATATGCGTTCACGGTAAGCTTTAATATAATACGTGCATTTATTTTGAAGCTATAAATACAGTTAATGAAAGTGAATACAGTTAATTTAATTCAATTAAATATATTATAGTTCGGTTATTTGGATTAGTTATTACGAGGTGCTACAAAACGCGCCGCGAGCTTATATGATATATTACTCTTTTCTTTTAAAGTGTATATAAATATAATTCTTATTTAATTAAGCTAATTAAATAATATTAAAATAAAACCTTATAAAATCTTTATTAAAAATGTATAATAATATGAAGATAATCTGTGAACTGAGTTTAGGTTGGTTTTATATCGAATATTTTAAATATCCGATTTGTTACATTTTTGTTTATTAATATTTCTATATATTTTAGAAATCTTTAATTATTTTGTTTCCGTTTTCGTTTAAGGGCTTTATTTCGTATTTAAAAGTTAAATAGCTTAATGTTTTCTGAATTAGGATCGTTTTAATTAAATAGGTTCGTAAGAGCTCGAAAAAACGTTAAAAAGGTTATCTTAATATTCTTAAAATATAAATAAGAGATAAGTTATAATTTAATAAGTTAAAAGGTTAGGGTTAACTTGTAGTAATTAATTATATCGTTATTAATTTTAAGCCTTTTTATTATTTTCAAGGTTACTATTAAGGCTTTTATAATAAAAGCGAAAGTTATATAAAGTTATTAATTTATACCATTGTTATATTCGTTTTTAAGATACAATACTGCTATCTTTAAGCTAAAAGCTTTTGTAATTTTTTAATTTATTCGTTTAACCTTTAGCTTAGCTTTAAAATTTAATTTAACCTCTTACGCTATTTTTGTTTAGTATTAAAAAACGGTTGTTGTCGTATATCTTACTGGATTTTACCAGCTCAACGTACCATATTCGTACGTTTTTTCCTAGAAAACCCGCTATTTCTTTAATCGCTAAAAATATAAATTTTGAGATTTATTTCCTAACGCCGTTAATTCTTCTATAACGTTTTTCGTACATTTAACTTTTGTAAGTATATATCGCTAAATATTTGCTATAAGTTTATTTATTTTTTAGTAATTATTTAAAGGTATATTATTAGATAGCCCTTTTAATGGATTCTTTCGACTTACATAGTTCTTTTGATAAATAAACTAGTTATTCGCGTCGTTGTCTAACGGAATAGCCTTTTAAAGCATCTGGTTATTTTTAAGATTTGTAAGTTTTTTAAGTTATAAATTGTTTTTATTAAAGTCGATATAATGCTAAATCTTAAACGCGCAGTTTTAGATTAGAATTCGCTATTAAAGTAATGCTAGTTTTAACTTCCTTAAAGGTAATTAAGGACGTCGACTATGTGATTGTTATTATTATAACTAAAATATATTAATAATTACTATTAAAATATACCTTATATTATTTTAACAATCGCTGATTAATTAATATATCCGCGATTTAAGCGATTAAGACTTTTAATAATCGGATATAAGGCATATCAGTTGTGTTGTTGTATTCGGCTAGTTGTAGGTGCTGTCGCAGGCGTACAACTTTAAGTAGCTTAGCTACAAAACATATATATACCGATTAAAAGGCGACCTTTCCGTATATAGAGTGCGCTACGCACCCCTCAGCTAGCTGACACCTACTGATCGGCCCATACATGTTCCGGAGCTAAGCTACCTCAAGTTAGACACGGGCGACAGCATATATAACTAACTTAATATAATGATAAAACTGAGATCCTATATGTCTAATAATTAAAAACATAATTAGCTTAATAAACGTAAAATATAAACGAATTAAGATTTAATAAACGATATAAGTTGGATGTTAATAAATATTATTAATATATTTTAAAAATAATTTATATTAATTAATAAAAACCTAAAGCTTAAGACTATTTTAAGGGCGAATTTTAATTGAAAGCGTAGGCGTTTAATATGTCAAGTACTATCTATTTTCATCAATTACATTCGTAACGTAATAAACTTTCAACGCTCGATATAAGTTTATATTTAAAAAACACACTCCCCTTTAACTACGTAATAATACTTCAATTTTCGATAATTTTAAAATTCGTAGTATATATTTATGTAGATCGGAAATATAATACTTGCCATAAACCTATTAACCATCCTACGTGATATATTTTAAAGTTCATAGTTTTAATAATTAAAGAGATGATTTGCAATAGCAATGGATCAAATTAGCTCACTCGGATAAGCGGCACAATAATAAGCTATTAATTAAAATTTAACGAAAATATTATATAATGTGGGCAACTGAGTGACTTTTGTTAAAAGAGCTTTAAAAAGCGTTGTTATGGCTCTAAGATTACAAGAATAAAGGAGCTAAATGCTATATGTAGCTGCCCCCCTCTACCCTTAGTTATAAGATAAAAACAGATAGTAAGCCAGAATAATCTGGACTTAATTGCAACACATTTTGCCTATATGAGAACATCTTTTGGTTTCGTTTTTTAGTATAATTCATACCTCGATCTATTTATTTTATATTACATTCAAAAGTACTATTTTAAAAACGGCAGATTGGGCGTAAGAGGGCTTTGAAGTAATAAAAAAATGTGGAAGCTCGACTTTAAAAAACCTTTTAAAATGCCCTTAATTGATAAACAAACATTTACGGACGTAATAGCCGGAGGTCGATTAAAAGTAAAAGGCTCGTGAACGCAATAACGTTCGAAGAAATCCGAAAGGTTAAGATAACGTCGGAAAAGGTAATAACGTCTAAAAAGGTTATAAAGTTGAGAAAAAACGTAAAAGGTTAGCCGAATGACTTGGATATCGAAAAATAAGAATAAACTCGTTCGTCAAGTTATCAAAAGAAAATAATAAAAGTAATACGTTCCTAAACTAAAAATATTTCGACTTTAAATTAAATAAAGAAATCGCTTTTACAGTAATAATAACTAGAGAATATGAAAAACGGCTAGCTAGATGAGCTTTACAGTAATCAGATATTGTAACGATAATACGGCGAAGTTTATTTATATGGATAAAACGAAGTTAGCTGCCGCCGTTACTAGGAACGTTAAAAAGAGCTTTGTGTTAATCGTTACGAGTTTTACAAAAAGTACGCCTGTAATTAAAATATTAAAATATTTAACGTCTCGGAAAAGCGAGCGAGCCAGGTAAGCAAGCGAGCCACATTTTGTTTAACTTTTTAACCTTTTAATTTTAATTATAGAGTTTTTAATATTAATAATATGGAACGTCTTATAAAAAAAAGCTAAAATAAATTTGGCTATCTAAGATAAAAAAGTAACTCGAAATTTAATTTTAAAAGGATATATTTTATATATAACGTCCTCGAGTTTACTTTGAAAATACGACATTACGGTCGATATGACCGAATTAATATAACCTTCAATTCGCGAAAACTAACGCCGAACGAAAAGTAAAAATCAAATATGAACACGATTCTTAATTGAAACGTACGAACGTTTTTTATAGTGCTGTAATACGTTAAAAATATGGCAAATTTGCTCTTTACGTATTACGTTACGGTATACATCAAAATTAAATAGGCGTCGAACTTTAGTAAACAGCAAAAAAATCTTAAAAGGCGTTTAAATTAAAAGATGTATTATTAAAAAGTTTTAGATAAAACTTTAAAAGTATTTGTAAATAGTTTAAATGTATTTAAATTTTAATTTTAAAATAAAGTATCGTAAAAAAGCATAACGTACCACACAAGCGAATCGGACACACAAACAAGTCGGACACTTTTTCACATTCCGCGACAACAAATTCAAATTAATCAACCACAATATATCAAATCAATTCAAATTAATCGGATTCTTTATCGCTAAACGCCTTTATATCCTTTTCACAAGTACGCGCATTATATCCGGGCTTACCGCAAACGTTACACTTTCGTTCTTTCGTTTTAACCTTTTTACGACAATTACCTTTATCCGCTATTAATTGCATTCTTTTACCACCCCCTTCCTTTTCGGCCAAAACAATTTATCTTTTTTATATAGTAAGTATTCCCCTTTCCTAAAAACGTTTATTTTTAATCTTACGGCGTTTGCTAAAAGTATGGTTAATTTCGCGTAATTAAACTTTTTTTCCCGCAAAAAATGGCTTTATATAAAAGTAATATATAACCTTTTATTATAAGATTAACTAACTTAATTATTTTTATTAACGAATTACCTTAATAATTCTTAATTCTTTTTTATAAATAACGTTTTTATTTTGTTATTTTATGGATATTTTTAAGGGTTTTCGCGGGCGGGAAAATAAAACCAGCAAAAGTAAGCGGGAAAACGGTCGGTATAGGTATAATTAAAGGAATTTTTAAGTCGGATAAAACGTTATTAAAATCGAATGGAATAAATTTAGCTTTCGTAAATCCAGATTTAATATTATCGGGCGTTATAATAACTTTAAACGCGTTATAAAAACCGAGGAAAAAATCTTCTTTCGCGATATAAGTATAATAACGTCGTATTAAGTTTTCGATATATAACGAATAAGCGCGCTTTAAAACAAAAAAGTAGGATACGTCGAAAGGTTAAAGCCGATAAAAGGAATAAATAAGTATGCAAAACGTAATAATACCATAATTCGCGTAATATTTTTCGAATTCGATTAAATGGTAATTATCGTAGCCGTCGAGGATAAAAAAACGTTTCGATCCTTTTATACGCGTTCGTATATGCTTATCGAAATATTAAATTTATTTTAAACCTAATTCGTTTATTATTTAATTAATATGGCTTATACCGAACTTTTAATCGGGTAATAATTAATATTTTCGATATTAAAAATTAAGATAATTTTTCCCCGTTATAATAATAAATAACGGTAAAGCTTAACCTTATAAATTAACAACTTATATAACTGTTATTTATTTCCGATTATCTTATTACGCTTATTTAAATCTTTTACGTTTTTTAGCATTTATAATTACCATACTGTATATTATTAAAAGCTTTATTAAAAAGCCCGTTTTATCGAAATTATAAATATTTTCTTTTGCGATACCGTATTTTGCGATTATAATCCGAATAAGTTTAAACTATTTACGAAATATTTTTGGGTTTTCGTATAATACCCTTTAATAATTAATCTTCCGATTTAAACGCGTTTTAAATTTTTTTTACCGTTTAATAAAGTTCGACGCTCAGTTAATCCCGACGCGTTACGTAACGCGCTGGGCCAGCAATAGATTCGCCATATTTTCAACGTATTAAAGCCGGACAGGAAACGTTCGCGTATTTAGGTTAAGGAATTTTTCGATAATCGATTTCTTTTCGGTCGGCGTTAGCTTTCGCGAATTCGGAATAATATCAGCTCGGGAGGATTTGCTAATACATCGGTTTTCTAAAGTAAATAAAACGACGTGATATATAAAACCAAGGCGTTTAAAACTAATTTTCGGGTCTTTTTTTTTCGCCTGGATAATTAGGTTCATCCTAGCTTCCTTTATAAGACGTTTCATAACGTTGGTATTAAGGAATGGATAATTAAAGATGGGTAGTTAAAATGCCTAGAAAAGTGTCCGACTCGCTTATGTGTCCGACTCGCTTGTGTGGTACGTTATTTATAATTTCGATAAAACATATTTTTAATAACGTTTTTAATATTATTAAATATGATAACGTACCACACGGGCGAGCTGTACACACGGGCGAACTATACACTTTTTTCATCATTTTAACTATTTAACTTCAATTACTTATTTCTTAACAACCATAATATGAAATAACTTACAAAAAAAGCGAAAATAAACCTAGCCGTTTAGGTTAAAAAGCAAAATCCGAAACTTAATTATAAAAAGCTTAATTCTATTTATAACGTTTTATTTATTACTTTAAGAACGCAAATTAACGGCAAACCCGCCCGAACCGATACCATTCTTAATTCGCGAAAATTAACGTTAACCGAAAAAAAATCGATTATCGAAAAAATCCTTAACCTAAATACGCAAACGTTTCCTATCCGGCTTTAACATGTTAAAGATATAACGAATTTGCTATTTAACCAGCGCGCTATAAAATACGTCGGAATTAATTAAGCGTTAACTTTTATACGACGGCAAAAAAAACTTAAAACGCGTTTAAATCGAAAAATCGATTATCAAAAAGTATTATGCGAAAATCCAAAAGTATTTCGTAAGTAATTTAAGCTGGTTCGAATTATAATCGCAAAATACGGCATCGTAAAAAAAGATATTTACAACTTCGACGAAAAGGGCTTTTTAATAAAGCTTTTAATAGCATACGGCATAATAATTATAAACGCCGAAAAACGTAAAAAACCTAAATAAACGTAACAAAATAATTGGAAATAAGTTATAATTATATAAGTTATTAATTCGTAAAGTTAAATTATACCGCTATTTATTATTTTGGCAAAAAAAACCTACCTTACTTTTTAATATTGCGATAACCTATTATTAACTTATTAAAAGGTCGGTATTAATTTTAATAATTAAATAATTAACGAATTAAATCTAAAATAAATCTAACATTTCGATAAACATATTCGGACGCGTACGAAAGAAATTAAACGTTTTCTTATCCTTAACGGCTACGAAAACTACCATTTGATCGAATTCGAAAAATATTACGCGAATAACGACATTATTACTTTTTGCATACCCGCGTATTCTTTTTATCGGTTTTAACCTTTAATAAGATATTAAAACTTATAATTAAATGAGAATATTTTAAACAGTAAACTAGATCTTTATAATTACGCAGACCTGATAAAAAGAATGTTTTTCAGCCGTAATTCGGTGGTTCTTTACTTAAATCTTGCTTTTAATTTAGATGTTTTTCGTTAATAATTAATAGAAAATGATATTATTTAAATGATAACGTTTTATATTACGCGTGACCTAACGTCATTAACATTATTATCCGATAGTACTTATCGAAATTTAAATTAAAATATTATGTGCTATTGTTTGTATAATTTAATAATGCATTAAGCTTTAGAATACTTTATAAAGTGAATTAATCGTCTTAAATCGTTTCCTCTTCGAATAATCCCGGTTATAGTTTCGTCTAAATTATTAATATATATAAATTTTAATATCCCTTTTTAATGACATCATATTATACTTTCTTGTTGATAATATTTAAGGTTTATTTTATAAGCAGTAATTCGCTAGTAAATACGTACTACAAAGCTAGATACTCTGGCCCCGTCATCGTCCTCGTCGTTTTAGATAAGATTCTTTATCTTTTAATTATGAAAATAAAAGTGGTAATACTTGAAAGTTTAATAAACTATTTATTAATTTATAAAATTAATAGATATAACGCCTCGAATAAGCGAGCGAGCCAGATAAGCGAACGAGTCGTTTTTAACACCTCATAATAACAAACTTAGATTAATTAAAATTAATCGGACTTTTCTTTATTAAACGTATTTACAGCTTCTTTATAAGTACGCGCATTATATCCGGGTTTATCGCAAACGTCATACTTTCGTTCTTTTATTTTAACCCTTTTACAGCGATTACTTTCAGCCGTTATTAGCTGTATTTTTTTATCACGCTTTTCCTTTTCGGTTAAAAGAACTTATCCTTTTTGTATATTAAATGTTCCATAGTTTAGGAAACGTTTATTTTTAATTTTCCGACATTTGCTTAAGATATAGTTCGTTTCGTATTGTTAGATCTTTTTTTCTTAAAGGAAAGCGGTTTTATATAAAAATAATATATAACCTTTTATTATAAAACTAACCGACTTAATTATTTTTATTAACAAGTTGCCTTAATAATTTTTAATTTCGTTTTATAAATATCGTTTTTATTTTATTATTTTACGAATATTTTTAAGGGTTTTCGCAGGCGGAAAAATAAAACTAGTAAAAGTAAGGGGGGAAACGGTTGGTATAGGTATAATCGGAGGAATTCTTAATTGGATAAAAAAGTTATTAAGATCGAATAAAATAAATCCAGCCTTCACAAATCCGGATTTAATATTATCGAACGTTATAATAATTTTAAACGCATTATAAAAGCCGGGAAAGAAATCTTTCCTTACAATATAAATATAATAACATCGTATTAAACTTTCGATATATAACGAATATACGCTTTTTAAAACCGAAAGACAAAATATGTTAAAAGCTTAAATATGATTAAAAGAATATGCGGGCATATATAAAGTAATAATATCGTTATTAGCGTAATATTTTCCAGAGTTTAATCGAATAATAATTTTCGTAACTGTCCAAGATAAAAAAACCTTTAGTTCTTTGCGTACGCGTTCGTATATATTTGTTAAAATGTTAAATTTATTTTAAACTTAATCCGTTAATTATTTGATTATAATAAATCATTACGAACTTTTAACTAGGTAATAATTAATATTTTTAATATTAAATACTAAGGTAATTCTTTCTCTTTAAAGATAATAAATAAAGATAAACTTTAATTTTAAATATAAATAATTTATATAATTATTATTTATTCTTAATTATTTTATTAAATCTATTTGAACTTTTTTACGTTCTTTAATATTTATAATTATTATATCCGATATTATGACAACTTTAATTAAAAAGTTTATTTCGTTAAAATTATAAAAAAGGATTACGATATCGTATTTTATAGTTATTATTTAAATGAATTTAAATTATTTATAAAAATCTCTTAAAATTTTATACACAATCTTTTAATAATTATATTTTCGATTTAAACGCTTTTTAAATCTTTTTTACCGTTTAATAAAGTTTGATATTTATTTAATTCTTCCGCGTATCGTAACGTATTAAGTAAGCAGCAAATTCGCTATATTTTTAACGTATTAAAGCCGGCTAAAAAACGTTTATACGTTTAAGTTAAAAATCCGGTTAACAATTAATTCTTTTTTAGTCGGCGTTAGTTTCCGCGAATTAACGGTAATATTAATTAAGACGTATCGACCGTAACATTAAGCTTTTAAGATAAATTTAAGAACGTTATATATAAAATATAACTCTTTAAAATTAAATTTCGAGTTTCGTTTTTTAACCTGGATCGTTAAGGTTATCTTAATTTCTTTTCTTAAACGCTTTATATTATTAATATTAAGAAATCTATAATTAAAGTTAGAAGGTTAAAAAGTTAAAAAATGTGGCTCGCTCGCTTGTCTGGCTCGCTTATTCGAGACGTTAATCCGTAACTGAAGGAAATTCTAGTTTGGTTTATTTCGGGTCTTTGGCGAAATATCGTAGTTTTAAGGTTAAAATGAACGCGTTATAAAACTAAATCGTTTTAAGGCTAATTAAATTAATTTACGAAACGTGTTAAACTTAATTTACGTTTTAATCCTTTTTAAAGTCATTATTTAAAATGTTAAGCAGTTGTTATTTTAAAAATAACATCTTTAATATATTATTATAAAGCCAATAACTTCGATTAAAAATGTAGGGCTGTATATAAGCTTACGTTTCGGAACGTTAGCTATTTTTAATCAAAGCGGCAACGAATAATTAGAAAAACTGCTACGAATTTGCTATAGGGCGTTTAATTAAACTTTTATTATACGTAATGACCCGAAAAATCGAGGTCGATTCTTATTTAAGAGAAGGGATAATTGTTATAGCGCCAGCTAGGCTTAGTGATCCCTTTTATATATATAACATTCTAGGGCCTAAAGGGCTCTTTCTTTTCTCTTTAACTCCTTAGATGTCACTTTTCTTCCGTTCTTCTGTCCTGAATATAGCCGACCTGACCTCTGTTAAAAGTCCGCTTGTGACATGCTGATTCTGATTCTGATTTCTCACAAGTGGTGCTGAAAGTTTGAGAACTAGCCCTAATTCCAATGACGTGTATTACGTCCTGCATTAACGGTCCACTTCTAGCGATCATCCCGATACCTCCAGAAAGTGAAAGAACCCATCCTTTCGCAGGCTAGGCCCCAGTCTGAAGTCCATTTTTGGAAATATGGTTGGTGTCACGGCCAGTACCTGATATAGCATGATAGCTAGCTTATTGGCGCTATGGACGAAGATTCTAAGCTGAAGAAAAGAAAGAAAGAAGGACAGAACCGCAAAGTGCGTGAAGATTTACAAATACCCTTATTCCGTATATGGCAGGTGGCTAGTTTATGTGGCAGCTGTCAGCCCTATGTGACGGTTGCCAGCTTTACGTCTTGATCCTGATGGCTACCGTTATATTACCCCCTTCCAGAAACTTATATACGATTAAAAAAAGTGTATAAGTTTTTGTTAACTATAGGTATCGTTTTTTCTTTGTCGGTCCGGTTCCTACCTTTTCGGCCTTATTGTCGTCGGGATGGTTTCCGTTAATCTTGTCGGTAACCGTTACGCATATTTATTTCTATAAGCGAACCGGTAGTCCAGGTATTTCGGGATGTTCCGTATAAAACCGTTTTACCACGATTAGGGCGTTTTTAAAGTTGGTTATAAAATACCATATTTCGTCGGGATTACAACTTTTTTACTTGGCCTAATATTATAACTTTTTGTAACGCCCGTTAAATTTCGTTTATTCGATTTATTTTACCTTAAATTTTGGTTTACCGTTAATTTTTTTAGGTAACGATAATATTTAAATTTGTTAAGGTAACGGGTTATTATCGGCTTTGCGTAACCGGTCGGCGTAAAACAAATTAATTATTTTGTAATTCGGCGGTAAGTCGAAAACGAAATTATATCCGCGTTTTTCCAGGATTTTAAAAAGTTTTATTTATTGCAAATTTAAACGGATAATCGGTATTTACGTTACGAAGCCCTTTTTACGAAAAAAAACTTTATCGTTAACCTTAAAGTCGGTTAGGCGGCGTTTTTTATTAACTTACGTTTTTTAACGTTTTTACGTTTTTAATACGGCTTTCCTTATAAGTATTTGGACGTTTTTAATCCGTTTAACGATTATTAACGTCCGTTAAATTAATTCGGTTTTTACTTTTACCATATTTAAGTTTAACGAAAATAAGTTCCGGATATCCTTACTTAATATAACCTTTAACGGAATTATATCGATCGATAAATACCATAATAAATTATACGCGAAATTTAATACCGGTATATATATATTTTAATCGTTTTAATATTTATCGATATAAAAACGTAAACGTTAATTTAATTTTTAGTTCGTAAATTTAATAACCTTTTAAGTTTACGGATATAAGGCATTTTTATAACGATATTTTGTACCGGTAAATTTATTTAATTTTAATAAAAATTAAAAAACGAATTATTTTATATTATCGTTAATTTAAATAACGAATACTTTAAGAAAATGATATAAATATCGATAATATCGGTTAGCTAAAGTTTCGGTAATATTAATCTTTTTATTTAATAAAGTTATTATAATTTTATTAAATTTATTAATAAACGTTTATATATAATTATAACCGTAACGATCCTTCGGCATATCCTTTCCGTTAACGACGACGTAATCCCAAATATTATTCGAAATAAAAAAAAGGTAAAAAAACCCCGGGGTTTTATTTCGAAACGTTTTATTCCGACGGTAATCATAATAGTTTCGGATATATTATCGGATATCTTGCTTAAACCGGGGCCAGGTATATTCCCATATTAATATTTTAATTATTTTATTTTAATTAAAATACGTAAATATCTTAAATACGTAAACTTCGTAAATAAATACGGTACGGAAAAAAATACGGCCGTTAGTTATTTTCTTAAGTATTATTAGTTTATTATTTTTCTTGCCTAAACTTTATATTTCGTTTTCGTAATAAATAAGGTTAATTAAATCGGTACCTTATAAAATATTTTCGACCCGTATCTTTATCGGTATCTCGTCGGTAGCAACGATAAAAAATTTTAATCGTTTTAGCGAAATTAATATTTAATTCTTTTTTTTCGGGCTTTAACGGTAAGTAAATTAACCGTTTTTCGTAATAAAATATCCGCGGCAATATTTTCTTTACCAGGTCGATATTAAAAAGTAATATTAAAATTAAAAAGGAAATCGGTTTATCGGATTTGGCGCGTAAAAAAAACGCGTTTATTTACGAAATATAATAAAGCTTAGTAATCGGTTATAACAAAAAACTTTTATTTCCAAAATTTAAAGTAATAATATTCGAAAATTTAAATTATAGCAAATAACTTCCGGTTCTAGATAGGATATGCCTTTTCTGTTAAGGTTATAATTTTCGAAAAATATTTTACGGGCTTCCATTCGTTATTTTTTTATTATTACCAAATAATACCCTTAATTGCGTTACGGGATACGTTTATTTTTACTTTAATTAATTAATTAGGTTAAAAAAAAGCAAAAACTAGGGTTTCGTAAGCGAACCGTTTTATATTTTCGAAAGCCCGTTTTTATTCGAATTTTATTATAAAAAGAACGTTTTTTTTTTAATAAATAATTTAATAATTCGATTATACCGTTTTCATAATAATAAAACATCCGTACGTAATTATAAAGTCCTATAAATAAACGGGTCGTAATACGGTTATTAAGGTTTTTAAATTTCCACTTTTAAATTACTTTAATTTTAATCGGGTTAATAAAAATACTTACGCTTATTTTTATAATAATATTAAGGTAATCGACTTCTTTAATGTTAAATCGGGACTTTTTAATATTCCTTTAAAAATTAACTTTATATAACCGGTAAATAACCTTTTCGTAATATTTTTAATATTCCTTTTTAAGGCCGGAATAAATTAGTATATCGTCGGCGTAAACGTTTACGTAATAATTAAAAAATTTATATAATTAAGTATTAATAAACGATTATTATTAAATAAGGCTTATTTTAAGTTTAAATAAAAATACCTTTTATTAAAACATTCTTTAACGGGTTTTAAATATTATTAAATATTCCAATTTAATAACGACATAAAGTTTATAAAACGCCTAAATAATGTTACTTTTGGCAAAACGTTTAATATTCTGATAATTAAATATAATACCGTTAAATAAAAGAACTAAAATAAAACGATCTTTTAAATGTTAATTTTTTTAACGATAATCGATATAAAACCGGCGTTTCGACGAATATAACTTTAAGGCAAATAATATTAAGGCGGTATCTTTTTATATATACAATTCGATAAAGTTCATCTTTAATAATTTATTTACAACTTTTTTTTCTAATAAAAAGTATTAAACGGACGTCCGGTAAATTAAGGGTTTAAAAGCGGGTATCGGCCGGTTAAGTTTTAAAATCACGTTATGGCCGGGTCGGAAATCCGGAAGGGTATTAACTTTTTTTTTTTAAAAAAACCTTTTTAAGTAAGCGAAGGGTTTTAAAAAAAGTTCCTAAATTCGTTTTACGTATTCCGGATTTTTATTTTCGAAAAAGGGAATTTTTTAACCGTTATACGTTTTCCGTTTTTATAAAGCGATTATCGTTATAACGTTTAATTCGTTATTTTTAAAAAGAATAACTTTTTAAGGTAATGGAAACTTGCTTTATTGTTTTATACGGAAATCGGTTTTTAACTTATTTATTAACGAGGCGATAATTATATCGGCCTTAATAATTTTTATAACGGAAATAATCGGCTTAATATCGTATATATCCGGCGTATTTTTTTATTTAATATATCCGATAAGATAATAAGTATAAAGGTCGAAATAAAATTATTTCCGTATTTTTTCCATAAACGTCGGAAAATTTGGTATTTTTTATCGGCCTTTTTTATAACGCGATCGCGGCGGTTAACGTCTTTTTGAATTTTAAGGTTAACGTACCTATCTAGCAAATATCGGGCTGGAAGTTCAATCGCCGGTAAAAACTTAATTAAAGCTGGAAGGTCGTTGGGCCAGATAATACTTTTATTCTTATAATCTAATAATAAGCCGTATTTTTTTATTTAATTAAAACCGATAAAAATATCGTATCTAATATTTATAATTTAAAAAACTTAATCGGGAAAATATTATCCGTTAATTTTAAATATTATAATTATTTAAGCTTTTATTTAGCCGGCGGGTTACTTCCGGTAATCTTATAATTAAATTAACTTTTTTAATTAGATAATATAAACTTATAATCGTTTTTTCGCTTACTTAACGATAAAAAAGTTAATAAAAAATCGGATTTATATTCCGGTATTACAAAAAACGATAACGCGTAAATTAATCCTATTTATTTAAATTTACGTAATCTTGGTAAAAGCTTTACATTTCTTAAGGTTACTTATTTCCGTTACTATTAACATAAAAAGGACCATCGAAAAGTCTTCCGACGGTTTTACTCTTTTCCCGATTCGTTAAAGCTAAATAAATTCTTTGTTATTTTTACCGTAATAACCCTTTTTTTGTTAGGGTAATCGTTAGCTTTATATCCCGTTTTGCCATAATTAAAATACGTACCAACCTTTTAATAGGCTTTTTTTTCGACTTTTAATAAGGGCTTGCCGGTATTGCCCGAAGTTTTCGGTTTGTTAGGATTATTACCCGGACGAAGTTTTTTGTTTTTGTTTTTATTTTTCGATTTATTATTATCGGGGTCGTATAATCAAAGCTTACGCTTTTGCTGGCGTTTTTTATAGGCGAACTAATTGCTATAAGCGGTTATAACGACGCAGTTATAAAACTTTTCGTAAATAACGTTAAAATCGTAACTATCCTTAAAAAAACGTAAATCGAAGTTTGGGAAAATATATTCTTATAAAACTTGCTTTTATTCGTCCTCGGCGATCTTAACTTTTTAAACGAAAGCATTAAACTTAAAAATAAAATCGTAAATATCTTAATTTTTACCGGATTTAAAAGCAAAAATACGGAAAAGTCTTTTAATAACGGAAGTTTAATCCGGATCGTAATACGATAATTTTATTACTTAAATTATTTCGGCCATATAAAAAAAAGGTTGTATAATCGATTAATACCGAATTTTAATTATTTATTCGGCTTTTTTTTTAAAAAGGCTTATTAAATAAATTATACGGGTTTTTTCGTTCCGAAAAGTTAATTTATTTATTTCGAACTTATTTACGACCTTACGAATTTAAGCGTTAAATTTGGTTTTATTATCGTTAAATTTTACGGGGTTATTAACGTAAACTTTTTTTTTTCGGTCGTAACCAAAATTCGCGTTATTATTTTCCGCAAATTTGCGGAAAACGGGTTATATTACCATATTGGTAAGGCGAAACGTATTAATATTACCAAAAGCGTTATTAATTATGTTTTCCTGACAAAGGCGGTTAGCGTCGTTGAAAGAAGTAAGGGTATGCCGACTTTATCCGGTTTTTAAGTAAACGATTTTGTTACGGAGTTTTTAAAGTTTTCCTTAAACGTTTTAGTTGTTGTTAGCCATTTCGTCGATCAGCTATTTATCGTAATCAAATTTTAAGTGGCTATGGTTTTGGTTTTGGTTTTATGGATCCTTTATTTTTAAGGATTCGGTTTCGTTTTTCGGTACGTCGTTTTCTGCCGTTTTTTAAGGTATACGTCGTTTTTTATATTTTAATTTAAATCTTAAAAAAGTATTTCGTTTTTTATATTTTCGATTTTATTATTAATTAATTTAAATCGCTTTAAACGTCGACTAGCTGGTAGGTAATCTTTTTTAACAAATATTTAATTTGATATTAGTTAATCTGGATTTAGGTTTAATACGCGTTATTTTTCGTCGTTACGTTTCGACGTAAAAAAATATGGTATTTTATTTATTAATCGTTAAATCAGCGAAAAAAAGAATAAGCTTAAAATAATATTACGGTTAATACCTAATATAACATGATAGCTAGCTTATTGGCGTTATGGACAAAGATTTTAAGCTGAAAAAAAGAAACAAAGAAGGATAGAATTGCAAAATGCGTGAAGATCTACAAATGCTCTTACTCCGTATGTGGCAGGTGGCTAGTTTATGTGGCAGCTGTCAGCCCCATGTGACGGTTGCCAGCCTCACGTCTTGATCCTGATGGCTACCGTCATAGTTGGTAGCCAAACATGTCAGATATAGGGGACATCAGTTATGTTGTTATATTAGGTTAGTTGCAGGTGCTGTTGCACTTATACAACTTTAAGTAGCTTAGCTCCGGAGTACATATGGGCCGATCAGTAGGTGACCTTTCCGTATATGGGGTACGTTACGCACCCCCCAGCTAGCTAACACACCCCCTTAACGCCTTAAAGCATTCACGGCGTTGATCACCGCATTTTATTACTTCCTAAAGCCACAGCTGTCCATTCCACCTCTCCTCCGGCGATTGAATCCTCCTAATCAGCTAATTCTTCGTTTAAAATAACCCTTAAAGCTTTTTTCCGCTGATTTAAGGTTTCGGTAATATCCATTAATCTTAGTTACTTTCTGAAATGCCTAAAGGCTTTTCGTAACAGGGCTTTAATTAATTTATCCGTTAATATGTTGCTTATAAACGTATAATCCATTTTAATTAGGTCTCTTTTTATTACCTTTCGCAGTTAATGGTTATATATATCTACGTACCGTAACTTTGTTTATAAAAAAGCGACGTTAACGTTAATTAACCGTATCGTTTATTAATTGTCGTACCATATATTTAACGGTTTTATATTTAGGCCAACTTTTAATTCCTTAATTAATTAAAAAGTAAATAAGGCTTTTTTTGTAACCTATATAAAAAATAATAATTCCGTTTCGGTTATAAAAATAATTATTATATTTTATTTATTTGCCCGTTATCTTATTATTCCTTTAAATAACTTTATAACGTAAATTTAAAAGCTTTTTCGGTTAACCGAATTATCCGTAAAAAAAGTATTATTTTAAATATTTATTAAATTTTTGCTACCGAATTATAACGTTAACATCTTAATACCGATTAAGTATAATATAATTTTATTAATAATATTATAATATACGTTATTAAGGTTTTGGTTAAATCGTACGAATCGGGATATTATAAAAAATATATTAAGTTATATATTAACTATAATATATAAAATAAAACCGATTTTTTTTTGATATTTATTAATTAAGCTTAAATAAGCCAGATTAAAATTTAATAATAATTTAATGCTTATTATTAACGTTTTTAAAAAGTTATTTAAACTTTTTTAAAAAATTAAGTTAACTAACTTATTTATAAAATCGGATTAAGATAATTAAATTTTTCTGTTAAATTTATTTTTAATTATTTCGATCTTAAAGAATTATTATAAATTTTCGTTATTTATAAAGGTATATCGTTTTTATATTTATTAAATTAATTAATCGATAAAATTTTAATATTTTTTATTATACGTAACGACTATATCGTCGACGTAGAAAAATAAAAGCACCTTTTAATAAAGGAAATAACATAATTCATAAAAAACGGAACTAAATCCCAAATTTTTAAATATGTTAATAAAATCCTTTTGTTAAAAGAAAGGGAATTTTTTTAATCCATATAATATTTTCCTAATTAAAAACGTTTTATTACGTTATAAGTATTTTAAAGGCGTCTTTATATATATTTCGTAAAGTAAATTCGTATTAACGAAGGCGTTTATAATATTATATTACTTAAGTTTTAGGTTAAATTTAACCGTAATAACGATTAAAGTTCGAAATAACCTTCTAGTTAATATAAATACGTATATATTCCTATACGCATTTTTAAGTTATTAATCGTTTTATACGATAAACCGGGTTTTGCAATTTTAAAATTAATTATATTTATCGAACTTATAAACGTATACTTATATGTACCTTAAAACCTGTTTCCTTTTAATTAAGAACTAATTAACAACTTTTTAAAATTTTATTTTCTTATAATTTTATAAGTAAGCTAATTCGGCTTTACGGAATATTTTCCTTAACGGATATATACTTAATTTTTTATGGCCTTACGGTAATAACGGTAAATCTCGTTTATATACCCGGTTTCGTAACCTAAATAACGTTTTTTATTTTAATAAATTAAAACCTTTCCGATTAAAATAACGCGTATTTCGGATCTTTATTTTCCTTAAATTTCCGTAATTTATCGGCCGGTTATTACGCGTACTTATAAAATAAGTTATTCGTTTTGCATTAAATACGGCTTTCCATATTTTATGGTCGACTTTAATAATATTATTATAATACGGAACGTACGGGAAGTTTATATTTATAATCCGTAAGGTACTTTTATTTTTTACCGTTACTTTAAGTTAAATAATATAATAAAAACTTAAAACTACCTTTATTTTTTCCGCCGGCGTAATAATCGTAATAATTACTAAGGTAAACGTTAATGGCAGTAATAATCTAAAGGACGGAAGTAGTTCGAATATAACGGTCGTATAAAAGTAATTAACTTTTTACGAACAGGCTTATTTTTCCTTATCCCGTACGTCTTTTTGGACGTTAATATTATTCTAAAGCCAACCCTTTTATCTAGCCGATAACTAAATTATTCCGCTTAAGTTTTTATTTTTTTTTTTTATATACATAAAATAACTATTGGCTTAATTAAATATAATAACTTATCGAAATAGGTTTTATAATTCGTTTTCGGTAACATAAAATAAATTATCCTTAAAAGTTTTAATATTACCGGAAAAAGTAACTTTTTCGTTAAATTAAATATCTTAAATAACGATAACCTTATTAATTAGTAAGTTCCAAATCTCGTAAATGTTCGTAAATTAATAACCGATAAGGAAATTAATTTATGCCTTAAGATTTAGCTTTTAAAATCTTTATTTTTTTTTATAACGGTAATTATTATAACGTAAGCTATATAATTATAAGCTTAAAGGTAAACTTATTAAAGCTTCCGATTAAATATTATAACGCCGTTTTTATACGCTAAATAAATATAATAAACCTTATATAAGGTTTGCTAAAAGAAAGAATATTTTAAGGTACGGTTATATAAATATATTATTGCTTTAAAGATATATACGATCAAAAACGTTAATAACTTAACGTTATTTCGTATCGCAATTATTTTTTTTTAATAATACCCTTTAAATATTTTGCATTTCTGTTTTAAACTTAAGTATATAATGTTAAAGGCTTAAGTTTAATATTAAAAGGAAATAATTAAAATATATTTCGAAATTAATAATTTTTTAAAATTTCGTTATCGCATTCGATTATTTATAGGAAAACCTTATCTTAATTCTTTAAAACGTTTAAAAAATATTAAAACATTATAATTAATATATCTTATTTTTAATTTTTTAAATAAATATCCTAAATAAAACTTAAATATTTATCGGTAGCGAACATAACGTATTTATATCCTTTAAGGTTTTCTTTAAAGTTAATAAAGTTAACGGCAATTCTTTAACCTAATCGGGATATTTTTTTCCGAAATTTACGGCGTATTTATCTTTTCGTTTTAACCTTATTATATGCTTAATATTCGATTATTATAAAACCTTTTAATCGAACTTTTTTAATATAGGAATATAATTAAGCGATTATTTTGGAGCCTGGATAACTTAATCGCAGGTGTTATATAATACCGTTACCTATACGTAATAATTTTTTCGTCCATAAATTAATATTTCGTTTATAAATAACTAAGGTTATATAAGGTATTATTACGTTAATATCTTCGATAACGAATTAATTAAACTTATTTATAAACGTAATAATTACCTAATTACATTTATTTCGAATAAAATTATTAATTTTTCGGTTATTTTATTAATATCTTTTCTTTCGGAATTGCCGGAAAGATACTAAGTTATATACGAAATCTTCGTAATAAGTTACGTCGTATAGACGTAACGCTTTTTAATCCTTAAAATTTTAAAATAATATATTTACTTTTCCGTAACCTTTAATCGGAACGAAACTATTCCTTACGTATATTTCGTTATTTTGGATCGTTATTTTATAATTTAAGAACTTATTAATTAGGTTAAAGATATATATCGTAAACCCTAAATCCAAAATAAATAAATTTCTTAAAGGGTAAAATAAAATGCTTATAACGTTATATTAATTAATAATTAAAAAATAGGTTAAAATTTATCTTATTCCTTTTAAAAGTTAATTTATTTTTATAATTAATTTCTCCATGGTTTTTAATAAACGGTCGATTTTTTCCTTTAAAAACTAATTAAAGGTAATCCGGTTTTTAATTAATAATATTATTATTCCTATAAACCTAAAATTTATTAAAGCTTTCTTAAGGAACGCGTAATAATATTAAGGTAACCGATATAAGGCATTATAGCATATTTTGCAACAAATACCTTAATCGTCTAATTTGTAACGTTTTCGTTTATTAACGCTTCAATCCGAATAAAAGCTACCTTAATTATTTCGTTTTAAGCCCCGTCTTAAACTTTTACCTTTCGGTTAACGGTTAATAAGTTTGGTTTTTTCCTAATCAAGATTATCCGAATTAAATGGTTCCGTAAAAACTTTATAAAGCGTTAAAAACGCTACCTTAACATTTCTTGATATAATTGGTAAATAAGTTATAACCCAATAATCCAGAAGGTTAACAGCCACCTTTTAATAACTAATCGTATTATTTTTTATCTCGGCTTTCCTTATTATCTAAAAGGTAATTATCCAGGTTTCCATAATTAAAGCTATTACTATACATAAATTATTAATCCATACGATCGTCGTTTTCGTTTCCGGAACTCCGTATCGTTACTTTTAAGCCATAATTTCCTGCTATTTCCTAATCCATTCGTTTAACTTTTTTACTAACTTTAAAGCTTACTTTAACCGGTTACGGCATTTTTATTAAGTATTAATCAAAAGCTTATTATCGTATACCTTACCAGACTCGGCTAACGTAACGTACTATTCCCGTAAATTCTCTTCTAAAAAAAAGCTTATTTCTTTAATTGCTAAAAATACCGATTCCAAAACTTAATTTATAAAGTTATTTATATTTTTGCGAAAGGTATCGTACTTTTTATCTATATAAGTATATTCCGTAAAGTCCTAATTATAAGCTTATTTACCTTCGGTCGTTATCTTAAAGGTATTCGTTAAATGGCTTATTTAATCGACCTTTTTAACTTATATAATTCCTTCGGTAAATAAATTAACCGTTTACGTTATTATCTAACGAAGTCGTTTCTTTAAATAAATAATTATCTTGGGTTTCGTAAATCTAACAGGTTATTTAAATAATTAATCAGGATCGATATAATCCCAGATATTAAAAACGCGTACTTTAGTTTAGAATTCGCCTTTAAAGCGGTCCCAATCCTTAAGTCCCTTATAAATAATTAAGGACGTCGATTATACGGTTACCATTATTATTATTTGAAATATATAAATAATTGCTATTAATATACAGCCTATATCATCTTAGCAACAGCTGATCAGTTGATATATACGCGAATTAAACGAATAAGACTTTTAATTGTCAGATATAGGGGATATCAGTTGTGTTGTTATATTAGGTTAGTTGCAGGTGCTGTTGCACTCATACAACTTTAAGTAGCTTAGCTCCGGAGTACATATGGGCCGATCAGTAGGTGACCTTTCCGTATATGGGGTGCGCTACGCACCCCCCAGCTAGCTGACAAAACAGGCCCCCAATCCATCTCCCCACCACGATCGCAATCACCTTGGATATGCTCTTGCCGAATGGCACCCAGCTAGGCGGTGAGAGATACAGTCATGGATCAATTGTATCCGTGCGCCCCCATCAATCCACCTCCTCCCCTTATTAGCCTTACAACTTTAACAATTTATTTTATTATTAAAACGCATCCAATTAAAAAGCTATATATATCATAATAAAGCCCTAAAGCTGGGCTTTAAAACCTTGTATGCCATCTCCGAACGCGACGAACGGCTTTCAATCTTTTAAAAAGTAACTTAACAAACTTTACTATAAGGCCGAAATTTAATAATAATTATGCGTCCTTAATTATTTTAAATATACGGTAACGGTCCTTTTTATTATTAAGTAAATAACCAAATTCGGGCTTAATCTCGTAAATCTTATCCTTTAAAACGCGCTAAAGGTATTCGATTAGGTTTAAATCGGGCGAATACGGAGGCTATTCAAGTACTCAGACCTTATAGTTCTCGAAAAACTCTTTTACGGTTATACCTTTATATATTAAAACGTTATCTTGGGTAAAAAGTCGCTAAGTTCGTAAAACGGAAGCAACCCTTATTCGAGGACTTCGATATAACGTCAAGAAATCATTCCGCCGCCCGGTAAGTCCGGATCTCCCTCGCAAAGGACAATAGGAAAAAGGCCGCCTTCCTCGTTACGTTACTACATTATCCCCCAGACCATAATGGCAAAAGGAACCTTCCCGTAACTCTCCGGATTTACGAAATCCTTCTTATAACGTTTTAACGATAACCGAAATACTTATTAACCTGGGTGCCCGGGTACGTTCTATACGGAACATTCGTCAAAACAAAATATTAAAAAAAGGTACTTTTTATTATTCCGTTTAAGGGCTTCGTTAACAAACCTTAAGCGTTTACGTACGTTATTTGCCGTAAGTTTAATCCTTTTCGCCACGCGCCATTTCCTTAAACCGAACGTACGGAAAAAACGCTTTATCGTTAACCGGCTAATATTACTACCGGTCTTCCTTTTAAAGTCGCGGTACATATCCCAAAGGTAACGACGACCTAGTTAATGGAAATATAAGATTAAGCGACCTCGAATAACCCGCTAAGGAAGTTCCCGTAACAAGTTATAAACCGTTCTATAAGTAATAAAGCGTTAAAATTATTCCCCGACTCGCTAACGTCTCGTTCCCATCGCTTCGGCCACCCGGGTCTGGCTTATACCTCCCACCACAAGCCCAATCATAAAGGCCCGGGCTTCCGGACTAAATTCTTCGTTAGGCCGACGATCGGCAACAAAAACGGAAGCAGCCTCATCCAAATCCATAATGTGGTTATTAAGTTATTAGATTATGAAGTAATAAGGGTTGGGGAGATATGTCGGAGTTGAAAGGTGGGGTTGTCCGAGCGCACGGATAGCAATGAACCATTAGTGTACGAGTCGCCCGAGTCCCACATCTGTTGTGAGTTCTTTCTTTTTAGCAAATCGAGACAAGAGACCCGAAGCTATCGAATGAAGGTGACATACACACATGAGCTGGATCATGTCGGGTGCTTTGCCGGTGGAGACTAGCTCGTCCTGCCATGCATACCAGTTTTCGAAGAACATCAGATCCATCTTGAACTTGTCCGGGCACTGCTGCCCGGAACCAGAACCCTGGTCCTGTTCGGCCCCAAGCCGCCGGGCCCGTCGTCATCAGGGGGAGGGAAGATGCGATGACTGTGCCAGCGGGGGATGCAAAATTCCCCAACGTCCGGCTCCGGCACCATCTCCTTTCCCTCGAGCTCGAGGCCGAGCCTCCCCTCCAGCACTCGAAAGTACTCCTCTTGGCGGCTGTGGAAGTGAATCGGCGGTTTGCTGGCCTTCAGGGCAAGCATCCGCGGATGGTCCATTACAAATAGTCGTACTAACCGTACCCCAGTTGTTCTAAGCTTGGCATACCTTAGTTTTTTTGATACAGCTGTTATCGGCCCGTCAAATCACTAACGGCCCGATATATATGACTAGAAATCAAGCAATCGCAACGCAACTAGCATTATAACGTTCTTTAACAACGGCGGCGCAAAACCGAAAATCTAACTTCGCACTTGAAATGTCTATTAATATATGATATTTTATATATCAATCAATTGCCCTAAATGACGCGAAACTAAATATCCTACTCCCATCATAAGGAAATGTGCCGTTGTTAAAATATTCGTGTATGTTTTGTTGTACGTACGTTAGTTTTGTTATATGTACCTTAGTTTTTTAAGATGTGCTAGTTGCGAATTTCAACCCCTTTTGTTTCGTAGCATTGCTTCCACCCTCTTAGCGCTATAACTTCACTTCTATATAACTTAACCGAGAAAATTCGGAAAAATAAGGTACTGCGGAATATAGATTAACAGGTCCATAAAGTCGTAGAATCTAGGTCCTGATTTTATTTACTGCTGTAGTTGCGAAGTTATTATAAAGAATATAAGAACTGCGAAGAGGTGGCGGGGAATAATAACGGAGCGTTGCCAATTGACAGGAAAAACTAAGGTATGTTTAACATCACTCTTGATTAATCATGAGGCCCTGAAATCGCACTAGGGTTTGCAATTACCCGCCCCTGGGTGCCCATTCACTACCCACGACGTGAATTACTACAACACGTACTGAAGCATATATAGGCTGAAGAAGATCTTATCAGGTTAACCCCCAAGAGGTCCCAAATAGAAAAGGAGGGTAAGGAACCCTCCTTAAATACAAATGAAGACAACTGTGACAGAGAGGGAACTGTACCGGAGATGCTAAAAGCAATCTCCACTAGTAGCTGCCCCAACTAAGCTGAGGCTCAGCTGGAGGGCCTAATCTTCAGCTGGGTCTCACAAGTATATATCGAAATCGAAATCGGGAACGTTGACGGACGTTGCCGAGAGTATTAAGTCACCGACATCATCATTGCTCTCTACCTCCGAACTCTGTCGTGCTTTGGTCAGTATAAGTCGTAGAGTGTTCGGGATTAGGTCTGCATTGTTCGTATTAACATTCTAAATTGATTCGCCTGGCGTCTAGGGCGTGGTTGCCGAAAGACGGCAGCGTGGGAGCGCTTTCTGGACCCTCATGGGGAAGAAAATTATTAGTATACACCAGGCCGCCATCGGTGCCCATCAACTCTAGCATGTCATATATCTGTCTAGGTAGCCCTTCCTCACTATCTGTCACCGTCTCTGGCGGTGTAACATGCCAAACTCCTATGTATAGCCACTTCAGGTGTCGCTCTGGCCTAAAATCCGACGATACGTTCGTCCTCGCTGGCCTCCATATGCTGCCTATCCTGTTGATATAGCCCTTGATAGCAACCTAGCTTTCGTTGTTCGAAAGTGTCATTGCAGCAATAAGCGTTAGCTGTCGCCGCGCTAGGATTCTGCCGCGAGCCGTGATGGCCATTAATCATGGCCCAACAGCTAGATTGGGGTCACGGATGGTATTATAAAGAAGACCCCTCTTTCTAAAGATCTTTTGCAAAGGACAAAGGATTATGAAGGTACGTACGTTGACACGCCTTCAGCGGTGCCGACCATCTGTGCGTGTTCGTCGAAACCCTGGTGATCTCAAGGGTTTCGTCCTCGGATAGCATCTTTTCCTGAGACTGACAACCGCCGTAATGGGTCTGATGCGCAACGCCGCAGTTGCACTTGCGGCCGTCGGAGTAGTACACCACTGCGCCGTCCACCGTTGCCCCAACCCCTATATCAATCCTGTTCGCATACATGAGGCGAGAGCCGCCTCCTTGTTGATGCTTTCTCACCATCAACATGACATACCTCTAGTATACCTGGTCCCCTCCGTTACCGAGGGTCGGTGGATTAACCGAGCGTTCCGAGAATACCAACGAAGTACCCGCAACCTTGACTAAGTCCTGATCAGCAAGGAGTACCCATAGATTCTCGACTTTGCCTGCCATTCCGTTCATGCCCAAGGCCTCGACACCCCATAGTTTTGAGTGGTCGAGTCGCTCATGGAGCGCCTGAAGAGCCAGGTGGAATAAGGTGGTCCCAAATTTGGCCGTGATTTCCGCGTCTTCTAGCTCTGCTGCAATTTTGCGGAGAAAGTCAAACTCCCTAGCAGCTTTGCCTTGGCCGTCGATGAATCAGACCCTCGCCAGTCCTGCTCTGCAAGTCACCTCCAATAAAGGCTCATCGTTCTCATCAATCATGCAACGGACTAGAACCGAGCTTTCATTCTGTGACAGCGTCAATGCTCGGCCGCCAGGGAGTCTGAAATGGTCCTTCCTCAAGAATCGTAGCGCACCATGCAGATCTAACTGGGCCCTCAGCTTGGTCTCGTTCTGAGAGACGAAAACCTGACCCCGGGACCTGAGAGCCCCTCCTGCCATAATGAGTCGGAGAGTAAAGACCTTGCACCGAAAGCCCTTCCAAGTTCTTGCAACATCGCCCGCTGACAGAAAGAGCAAGCGCCCTGCACAGTGGTACACAGGCAGTCGTCATTGCCGATTGTGTCGCCTGTTGGCGTCATGTCGAGCAGGCAGGCAGGGACTTCCTCCAAGAACTGCGGCTATGCGTATGTCATATGACTCCCATATATCCCCACAGACAACCAGTCGGGGTCGTGATGGCCAAGTGCAGCCTGTGCTAGGACAAGACCTTTCTCCACCGAGTAGTGGGAATCCAGAATCAGCCCAGCAATGACAGGGAGAGAAGCGCGGACGAAGGGGTGACCGTGCTCCACCAGAGCATGCTCGAAGTACCGTTGCAGCCCATACCGCTTGTCACCACCGTCGTTTTGTTGTGCTACCTCGGCATCTCGCAGCTGAGCCACGGTCTTCTCGCGAGTCTTCAGCTGTCAGGGCTTGCCACATATAGCCGTCATGTGAAATTTGAGGATGGTAGCATCCAAAGTGCCGTGGACAGTGGTTACGGCGCTTCTCTTCGACGGCGGACAATCAATTAGCAGGGGGGAGTGCTCGGTCACCATGGTTGCCAAACGGAGAGGCGGGAGCTGCAATAAAGGCTGGTAATATACGATTCGGGTCGTTGAAGTGCAGGTGTGGCCATTGTGATGCAACTGGAAGTCGACCTTGTCCTGCCCAGACTCTAACTGACAAAGCATCAAAAAGTGATGTGTGAGGTTGGCCAATTCTGCTGACCAGGGGGTTGATGGAATGCAACTCTCGTCTTAGCGGCGATAAAGTCTTCAGAGCTCGAATAGTCATGGGAAGTGCGGGCAATTAAGAGGCAACGTTGATATACTGTCTCTTTGGTAGTGATATTGAAAGTTGGATCCTGCCTGGAGAGACGGTTGCCATTTCAGTCGAGTTTCAGGAATCAACATGCGGAATGAAGAATCTATTCATGAAATGGAAAAAGCGCATCAGAAGCAAAGGTCAGGAAGATAATTATATCGTGACACTACCTATTTGTCAATCTTCACCGACAATTGTCTTGTCTTAGACTTGATGTTGGAATATGGTGTATGTAGATAGCTAGGCAGCACCCGGCAGCCAGCTGCGGGGGTCGGGATCACTGATTTCCTTTCAGGGGTAACACAAAGTGTTCTAGGTACTGCGGGGGTAGCTAACGCCGCTAAAAACGATGTCCTGCCACAAGTGAACTGACTATTCGTTCTATAAACGCAGAAACACTTCGCCACTAGGGACCGCCCAATTTGAGTCTGTAAGCTAGCAACGATAGTATCCGTGATTATCGGACCCTATAGTGGACAGGAACTGATGGGATATTCAATTCTGGATTTGAAAGACTTTAGCAGTTATGGAGAGGTTTAGGGCTGCTTACAGCGGAGATATGCAGTTATTGAAAGCTCAAACATATTTCATGTTAGACAGGCCCGCCGCAATTACGCTGCTTGTAACTTTCGACCTCACAATGTGGAGAATCAGCAAATGATTATAAATGAGGATGCTACTTAGATATTTGGCAATGGCGCAAGGCTATACTGACTCTATCTGAGATAGGCTTCATGAAGCTAAGAGACACCTATCAGCGATGAGGAACATCCAAACCAACATCTTAGCCAACTAAGGTCCAAACCCATGACCAAAAGAACCCATTCAAAATACATTCCATTCTTTTCCAAATATCGAAGTCTGAGCTGTTTCCGACCGATGCTTCCATCCAGTAAGTATTCCACAGCCATGATGAGTGGGAAACAAGGGGGGTTGGGTAGGAAGGTTGACGCAGCCGCCTCCCTGGTCTACCTCACCACGGGTGTGAGGCGCACATTCAACGGCGGCTTGTCCCAGAGGATATAGCTCTTCTGGTCCTTCAACCAAGCCCTGCTATCGTCCTCGAGGACCATGTCGAAATTCCAGACAATCTTAGCTAAGATGAGACGCATCTCCGCATACGCCAGGCTGTTGTGCCACCACCGCACTGGTCAGCACTCTATTTCGTCCTACTGCGGGAGCCTCGGACCTAAGTTGAGGGCGCGGGAAATGAAGAGCCGAGACGAGATAAGAACTTTTTTCGAGGGGATTGGGGGTTAGGTTGGGACGGGAGTGGTGGCGTGGCGGAAGGGGCGGGAGGGTATGCTTACTTCTTGCCGATGCAGTTTCTCGGCCCCGTGGAAAACGGCTGCATCGCGTCGAGCCGGTCGCCCTCGTAGAGCGGGTCGCCCAGGAAGCGCTCGGGCGCGAATTTTGTAGGCTCGGTCCAGTACTTAGGCTCGTAGTTGATGACCCACTGCCAGACGGCTACGGCAGTCTAATTATACGGGAGATGCGTTAGCTAGATTTACCCGACATAACGGTAGTAGTCGCCCCCGCTTGTTGCGACCAGTCATATATATCTTGACACGCACTCGACGCCGCGCTCGTGCATGAAGCGAGCGCATGCTTGGAGCGGGGTGTAAGAGCCGCAAACGAATCGATCTTCACGCAAGAGACGTATTTGACAAGAGTAAGAAAACGGGACATTCTGTATCACACTCACCTTTTCGGGAATGAAGTGCCCCGCGACGTAAGCGCCGCCCTTGGGCACCTGTCGCGGAAGTCCCGTAGCGACCGGGGGATATAACCTAAGGGCCTCGTTCAGAGAGGCGAGCATATACGACAGGCGGGAGACGGAATTGAGGCCTATCTCCTCCTCGCTGTTGAAGGTAGTGCGGACCTCCTTGGCAACCCTGGCGAGCTTGTCGGGGTGGGAGGTGAGGAAGAACACGACGCTGCTCAGCAGCGTGGCTGTGGTCTCCGAGCCGGCGATGATGAGGACGTTGGCGTTCATGGCCAGGTTCTCGAAGCTGAGGTGCTGCAGTGTGGGAAAATCGTTTTAACGTGGTTAGTTCCTTGTCGAAAAGGTAGCCACGAACTGGCAGGGGAGAAAAAGGGGAGAAGGAGCCACAGAAATGGTGATTAAGCGCAAACGGGAGACGGTGCCAATAAAAAAAGTCTTCTAAGGTAAGTCCTTAAGTAACTTACAAGGTCGTCCTTCTTCCTTATCAACCCTTCGATGAGGTCCGGCCGCTCGACGCCGAGCTCCATGCGCTGGCGCAGCTTGGCCCTGACGAGCTCAAGCTGCTCGCCCTGCGAGCCGCGGTTGACATAGTAGCGGACGACAGACATCAGCCCGAGGTATCTGAGAGCTTGCATGACGGAGTTGGCGATCAAGTTGTGGGCGATGAGGTGGACCCAGGGGTGGTAGTCGGACTTCTCGAGGCAGCCGAAGGCGGAGCCGAAGCCGAGGTCGCCGATGACGTCGAAGGTGGTCCAGTTGAGCCACTCTCGCATGTTTACTGGTAGGGTTGCGGGTGCGACTTCGCCCTGGCCACTGCCGCTGGAGGAAGGGGCGGCAGGCTTGCTGTTCTCGCGCAGTCGCTGGATCAGCAGGTCTACGTAGGCACCGATGATGGGCTCTTGTTCCCGCATCGACCGCTCGCTGAACCCGTGCGACAGGGCCCGGCGCAGCGCCGCGTGGTCCTCGCGCGTGCTGAATACGATGTTGTGCGCCTGCCCGAGCGAGTAGAAGCGCTCGTCCTTGGGGAATTCGCCGGCCCCGTGCTTGCGGTGCCCATAGATGTCGTCCCATGCATCGGCGCTGCTGAACGACAGCTCGTCCGGCATGATGCGCAGCACGGGGCCGTACTCGGCATGGAGCTCCGCGACTTTGTGCGGTAGCCTCCCTTTCAGAAGCCAGTAGATCCGCGGGATGGTGGAGACGCGCCAGAGCAGGGGGCCCGGAAACGAACGCAGCGGGTGGAGGAAGATGTTGTAGAACGCGCGAGCGACTACGGAGAGAAGGACCTGTTCAAGATGACGAGTTAGGAATACGCTGCCTGGGCGTCCAGGTCGAGGTGCTGAAGACACTCACGAGGGCACCGGCGACAACGGCCAGATTGACTGGCCCTCCTATGTTCAGAGGCGCCATACTAATATCAGTCAGGACTATGGCTAGAGAATGAGATCTACTTCTCTTGCAAGAGGCAGGCTAGATAAGCTATTCGCAGCCTAGGTAATGGGGCTCGGAATACTTTCCACTCCAGGGAGAAGGAGCTTTATACCGGAAGGGGCCTCGCACGAGAGCAGTGGGGATATCTCTATATTTTCTATCAATAGAAGGGCATCAGTAGTCTGCGGTGCTGCTATGCAACCCCCACAGAGATTGTTTACGGGATCTCGATATACTCCGATAGACGACTCGGGGCCTCGGGCAAGGTCTAACCCCGCCGCAGCATCACACTTCAGAGAGGTCGCTTCAGAGAGGTCACTTTCGGAGTTGACGAGGGGTGTCGTGCAGCCCGAAATATAGATCCTATGAGGGATCGGCGAGACGGTTGGAGCGGCACATGATTGCCCCCTATCAAGCGCCACCACAACGTATACTAGTGACGACGTGTGACATGCCAAGGTGCTGCGAAGGGGGGATATTAGCGGAGATAGCCGTTGCCAGATGCATAAACACTCTCGGCTGCTACGAAATCCGCGACAAAGCATAACCCTATATGGCCATCATACCCTTTCGGCATGGAGGCTTTGATTACATCCACTTGCGGAACTAGCCTGGAGTCGGAGACTTTATTAAGCAGGACGGAGCATACTATATAGTGCCATGAAAAGTGTTGATCGTTAGTTGCCCGGCGGGAAGTCTGCGGCTCCTCGGAACTGGTGCGGAGTTTATAGGTACGCGAACTATGAGCTAAGCAATCGTTACTGTGGGTCACAGGGATGACGCCGACAACGTCCAAATAACCTTAGATAGATGTGAATTTAAGCGCATTTTTATGAATTAAGCACAAACTCGAAACCTTCTTAGACGTTAATACTCCTGCGGAAGCTGTGGGTTAATATGGTGAAAATCAAAGAGTGCTACCCACCTTTAGAATTATTATCGCAGCCAACGCTTTCCAGCCGTCAAGTAGATATGCGGGTGGTATCTATCAAGGGCAGCTGCAACAATCCCTCTCGACTCCGAAAACACCTTATGGACAGATACGAAGTCTGATGAAGCAAATACAGTGGCTACAAGGACCGCGGGTCCTCACCATTTCCCTCTCATTGTATCAATCAAATGCCGCATTAATACTACCTCATTTCTTATCATGCTCGTTCCGGGTCATCACGGTCGCGCATATGCCAATGCGTCTTTAATCGACGCTATTTCCTGGAAAGACTAGCTGTAGCCAATTCACGCTCCGACACTAACCCCGGCCGAGGAAGTCATCCCTGATTGGGTAGAGCTATTCGATTCTCCAATCCCGGAGCCATCTGCTTGACGCTGCATCAGAGGCTTCTTAGGATCGTAACCAACAGACACGACAATACCAAGTCCTTTGGTACGTCCCTCGCGGAAGAGTAGTCTGTCGCCTTTTGCTAGGTATTCAGGGCGTTGAACGAAGCGGAATGCGACGGTTGCACGATCACCAGTTCGGATAAAAGGGCGATCAACATCGATTATGGCACACGTCTGCGAGACAGGACCGACATGCAGCATTGCTTGGTACTTCGTTTTGATGGTCGTAGCGTGCGACAGAATCAATACCTCAGCGACGAACTCGCGATAGACCTTGGGCATCGGCTGGCCCTCGATTTTTGGCAAGACCACCATGCCTTTCCTAACATCTTTCCGTCGAACTTTCTTGAGTGCAAAGCTGGCTGATTGCCCAGCGGATGCGGCCGGTACACCTATTCGTTTCCGCTCAATGGATCGAATAGACGTCTGAGTGAACTCACCGATTCCGTTGGGACCAATAAGCACACTGTCACCTGCGTGAATGACTCCAGATTTGACGATTCCGCTGACGACGGTTCCAACGAATGGTACTGAGAAAGTATCATTGACATGAAACTCGAACGGAGCGTCTGCATCATACCGGCCGTGGTGCGGCAAGATGTTCAAAAACGTTCGCACGAGCTCGAGATTCTCGCCGGTGACGTTAGAGACCTGGAAAATCGGGCAGAGCCGCTGGCTAACAAACTGGGTAGCCGTATTTATGCATTCCTCCCGGTTCCGGATAAAGATGGGCAATTTCCGGGCTGCCGGAGACTTCAGGATTTTGGTGATCTGCTGAATGGTCTGCTCCAGGATATTGGGAGGGCAAATGTCAATCTTGGTCACAACGACCATGATGGGCACATTGAGCGCCAGCGCAATGCCAAGATGCTCTTTGCTCATACCGATCAAGCCGTTGTTGGCTGCAACCATCAAGAGACAATAATTTGGGCTGCTTGATAAGAGGCCGAAGACCGTGGTTCTTAGGTACCGCTCATGCCCAGCCAAGTCGGTGAAGGTGATGACTTTAGCGCTGCGCTTCCCAATCTCCTCCCAGGAGAGTTTTCCTAGATGGTGATGAGTCACTACAATGTGATATGTAGCTGGAGGCTTCTCAACTCACTACCAGGAGTATCAGAGGTGACGACGTTGCCCGTAGTGTCAAACCCCATGATCTCCATTCCTACGGAGCTAGTTCGTCCAGTCTCTATCTCGTGTTTGTGGCGGAAGAGGTTAACACGAGCCTTTCCTCGTCCATCGTCAAGGTCTCCCTTGACTAAGACGCCCAGCATAGAACTCTTACCGGCATCGACTGCGATGGTTCATTAGCATGGGCTCAATGGATTCATTCTCAAATGGCATCCTCACCATTCCCGACGACTGCTATCCGTGTCTCAATGACGTTTTCGACGGTAGCGGGAGTCTGACGTATTAATATTTTGCCAGTACAGTCTTTGAGCTCCTTGCCATTCGCAGTTGACTCGGCCTCGGCCTTGCCTCCGACACCCTTGGTGAGCAAGACGTCGCAGTCGGCCCGTACCTTCTTGGCCGTATCTACCAGTCGCGCAAGGGCGATATCCCATTCCTTGTGGGTGAGGCGCATCGAGTCACCATTGTTCTCAAAGCCAAGGTCAAAGACGGCCTCGCCATGACCCTCAAGCAATCGCTCGTCTAGGAGCTCCGAGAGCTTGTTCAGAGCCGTCTCGTCATCGACAGGCGCCAGCAATAGGTCGCGCAGAGGCACTCGAGGCTCCGAGCTGTCGAAATCAAGCGAATCGAGGATATCGAGTTCTTCGTGGTGCTCAATCGGGCTGGTCGCGGACGCGGAAGCTGCGGCTTTGGAGGACGGGTAGCGCAATGCCTGTTGCTTCTCAACGAAGTCTGCAAAGTCGCTGAGAGCCTGATGAACGGAAAGTTAATGTGTATCCAGTGAATAGCTTACAACAATATAACAGAGCCACAACTAACCGCTTCACCTTTCCGCCGCTCGTGCGGTAGTTGTTTGTGGGCTTTGCTTGTCATCTTGCTCGCAGTAGCGTGACTCTCTGGTGGAGTATTAAGGAAGGTGTATTCGGGCGATCATTGGGAATGCGATGGTGGAGGGATGGGATGAATGTCGTTCGGGGTGAAAGGTGATCAAAAACACATGTGAAAGTAGACTTCAGTTTTCAGGGGAGATGGGAGTTGCAACGGACGTTGAAATACCCTACATGCAGGATGTCATACTCGTAAATTCATACAAGGTTGAGGTAACAAGCAGTGAGTAATCCGGGGTAGAGTGACAGAATGACTCGTACTGTACCCGCTATGTTAGACCAGACCTTGCATAACCCCACCTCTGTCCCCACCTGCCCACGATCCAGTCTGTATGTAGGTAAGCAATTACAAAAGTTAGTGTAGGTATTGATAACGGAGTCTCAGATAATTATCTGATGAAAAAAGAAATATTTTCTTACCCTATTCTACTGAACACGGTAGGGCACTAATGAATGTGAGAATTCCCAGAATCTAAACCACAGCGGACATTGACAACATCGAGATTACTCGTCGACGTATCCAAGGGCAGAAAGAATATGGAATTAAGCGCAAGATTCTCTTAACATCTAGCTTCCAAAACCTTCGTCTAAAAGAGCCCCACCTTACATATATGCCTTTAAGCGAGAACTTGCCAGTTGACCTAGCATCCGGACAACTAGGGTAGAACAGAAACACTGATTGTCTTACAAGGATTAATCAGTGAAGTCTTGGCGGCAGATATGAGAAACAGATTGATGGAAGTTAACTTGCCAATCTTCATTTCTGTCTTACAAAACGCTGGTTGCTAATCAATTGACATAAGACTGAGCGCTATATGCACGTGTGTGATTGCTAAGAGAACCCAAAGTGGGATTTTGTTAAATTAGACGGTAAGACAACCCTTAACCTCTCAAGACAGGGGAGAGGGAAGCTGAAGAGTTGTTTACCACTAATACTCTTATCTTGTCGGTCCCTGCAATCCCTCGCCGCAATCGGGGGGAGTCACCAGCCGAACCCCGGTACGGGCCCTTATAAGCCGTTTTCATGATCTATCATGTTCTCTATTGCATGTTCTCTATTGCATGTCCTTTATTGTATGTGCTTTATCTATAGTCCCCTATATTATAATTAATTAATAACAATAGACTCACTTAGGAGGATTCAGTTTATGTTGACATATTTCGTCTAGATGTTACCAAACCAGCACTCGAACTTTTGAAACCCTCTGTTAAAACCCCTATCTACGAGCTTTGCATAGCGTAAATTCGTTAATGCAAGATGAGCCATTTACCTCTTCTTTTCAACCTTATTCTTGTCTTCCTTCTTGCCTAATTTGGCCGCGATCGAACCGGAGAATTCGGTACGGTTAAGGGATTCTCTTTGTATCACTATCCTGATCGTTCTTAGCTCTCTGCCAGCACCGGGCATCTGAAAGTTGGAACCGACGAGTAGTCCTCCAGTCTCCATTCCATCTTTCCAGGCGACGATTGGCGCGGACTCGAAAATCGGTAATAGATGCATGAGACTAAACGCCGCCGTAGACGGCGGGCCGCTGCTGAGTGAGCGGGAATCAGGAACCTCTGCCATCAGAGTCTTGAGCGTCCGGACTTTGGACTCCGTGGGCGAACTCTCTCTCTCTATAGAGATCAAAAACCTCTGCCCAAGCCCGTTTTGCACTGAGAGCATTGCCCAGGGTAGATCTGACAGGTAGAGAGAACAGCGAACCTCTCCCTCCGCTGGGACAATCATAACTGGCCCCACATTTTGTAACGCATTCGGAGGGTAGACGTCGGCCAGCTCAAAAAAGTGCTCTTCCGGATATGCAAGAGATACTTCGATTTGTGCTGATATGCTACGCGAACGGTTTATGAGTTGCGTGTTGACCGGCCTGGTCGAGAACGTCGCAAGCTTTGATCTGTGCACGAGCGTCGGCTTGCCGTACGGCGTCCTCTCGAATTCCTTCCTCGTCGTGGGCGACCGGTTGAGTGGCAATACTAGATAGTAGTCTCCGATAGCGCATTCGAGATTTAACAACGCCGTACCGGTCGGCTCGTCGATCTGCGTCGGTAACCGGAATTGTAAACCCGAAGCTGTTACTTCGAAGGACGGTTCGGCACAGCTACTAACCGGCTCCACCTGGCCGCAATGTTCGAATGCTGAGGGCGTTTCTGCAAGCATTCCCACATTACAATTGCGGTGCGTTCCTCCTAAGGGAAGGTTATAACCCCAGGTGAAAAGGGAGGGGTCCCTGGATGATCTGAGAAGGTGGTGCTGCAGTCGTATGAATGCGTTCCTACGGCCTTCGCCGTAGTCAATTGGCATTTTGATGCCGAAAATCCCCAGAAGGCAGTACGCGATATCCTCTTCTCTTGACGTCTCCCGGGTGGAAACCCATGACATTCGACACGCGACACTCTGCCGCTTCACCTCACCTGGGTCGCGCAAGACATGCGCGCCGATGCCAGTGATGCCCTCGATAATTCTGCTCAACTCGGCCTTCGATCCGAGGTATTTCCAAGAAACGTCGTAGAATCTAACAAAAATTGGCGCTAACAATTCTGGAACGGTCCAGCCCCGGGTGAACCAGCGACTGCGCCAGATATCTGAATCTGGTGAATCGGCAGTTGTCTCTGGGCTGGCCTGCACATCGGCGAGATGGACGTAGCATACTCGGGCACGATCGTAATATTTCCATATTGACTGAATTTCGTCACCCACTGCCTCTTGGGAGCGCTTTGACCTGCCCATGCAGCAAGTATCAATCCATACGTACTCAATGCCGTCCGTCAATGCTTGCTTGCAGCATCCCTTAATCTTGGCCCAGCCCGGCTTTCGCTTATATAATGGTGTCCAGCTCGACAGGTCCTTGATCGTTACCTCGTCGCCGTTCCCGCCCCACGTGTGCGACAAAATGGCGTACTCAGGAATTTGGTCATCATTGGGGAAGTCGTGCAGAAGTAGACTTTTAGCATGCAGGAGGCGCATGGTTGTCAAGATAGAGTTTGGAGACTTGAAGGAAATGTTTCCTAGGTGCCTTAGGGGCTAATTAAATGACGTCTGATAGCCTTAAGAAACATGGGGTAGAGGCGAGAGCTAGTAAGTCTAGGGGCTAGGAGCGGCTACGGTATTAGGGGGAAGTCTCGGCAAACTACCAAAGAGCAAACGCGGGCTATTTTTATTACCATGTCTTACTTGGCATGTGACATGCACAATCCTTGGGTGAAAGTTCCCCCGCAGGGCTGAAAGCATTAATGATCACGGTGGGGGGCATTTGAATCCTTGGTTATAGAGTACTTCGTACCTAGGTACCTATTACCTACCCACTCTAGTGGCTAGTGGGGGGGGGGCGGGGGGGGGGGGGGGGGGGGGGGGGGGG
>QJNU01000141.1:0-28402 GCA_004154915.1 Monosporascus ibericus | reverse complement strand
CCCCCCCCCCCCCTACCTATTCAACTAAACCGTGGTTAAGAAAGCTCATTCAGGGTTGTCCAAGTCTGAAATCGGACACGAGCGTCTTGCACGCACTTAGGACAGCATCGCCCTCTCATCAGACCACTGACCAGGGCCGCCAGGTTCCTCATCCAGGTGTATTTTGATTCTCTCTCTCTCCCCTTTCCTTGCTAGTTTTCAGCAGTTGCCAAACTACCTACGTAGACGACGTAAGCATGGCAGGCTCCGTTCTTATCACTGGAGCGAATGGTTCCCTCGGCATCCACGCCGTTGATCGCATCCTGCGCGAACATCCAAATTCCACTGCCATTCTGACTGTGAGAAACTTGTCTGACGCTGACGCCAACACCAAAAGGTTGCAGGAGACAATAGCCCGGTACCCCGGCGCGAAAGCATCTATCCACTCACTCGACCTCTCGAATCTCACTGCCGTTCATGAATTTGCCGAGAAAGTCGCCCAAGATATCGCCAACGAGGTACATCCTCCCCTCAGCGCCATCGTCGCCAATGCCTACTACTGGAACCTCGTGGCCGATCCTGAGATTACTGGCGATGGCTATGACAAGACGTTTCAAGTCGGCCATATCGCCCATGTAGCTCTTGTCCTGCGCCTTCTTGGGAGCTTTGGGCCCAACGGTGGCCGCGTAGTGCTCTTCGCGAGCGACGCCCACTAGCCTGGCAAGAATGGCTGTAAGCAAACATCTCAGGATTATCATAATTGAACAAGCAGTCCAGAGATCGTCTGAGACCCCCCTCGTCCTGTTATCCCGTGGTGTTTGGTCCCACTGACACCAATCACTGCAGTGGAGAAATATCCACCCACGATCCCAGATGATCTGGAGCTATTGGCGAAGCCTAAGGCCGGCGCCAACAAGATGGGCCTGGGCTTCCAAAGATATGCCAACACGAAGCTAGTTACCGTGTCCTGGATGTATGCGCTGAATAGGCATCTGCAAAAGGTCAGCACTGAACAGTAGATCCCGCTTCAGCTGGAGGACCAACGAGCTCACTATTAACCCACCTTATCCTTTGCAGGGCGCGAACTTGAGTAAGATCACGGCTGTCGCCATCAATCCCGGCAACCTCGTGGATTCGCGCGCTCTTCGGGTCAACACGCCAGGCATGCTGCCCTTATTACAGAAATTCGTTCTTCGGCCGCTAATGCCGCTGATGCGACTGAGAGACCCTACGATGCGTCAAGCGTCCGCGGCCGGCGTTGATGTCGCTAAATTGGCTGTCGACCAGGAGTATGCCGGCGCCCGCGGCTATTACACGCTCCTGAAGGAGGACGAGAGCTCTCCTGAGAGTAAAGACGAGAAGAAGCAGGAGGTATTGTGGGTACACAGCGCGCGGTGGGCCGGGATTAATAAGGAGAACACCAGTCTTGCGGCTGCCATCGTGTAGTCCGATCAGCTCCTAGGCGGCACCTAAAGTAGCAACTGTTGTAGGATGACTATGACAGTCAAGGCCTGCAATTACACTTGAATTGTTGCTCGCTATACACCATAGGTGCACAATTTCCATAATGCATATGTCATGGCCATAGATTTGCACAGCTAGTTGACTCCATCAGAAAGTCCCTTAATCTTCATGAAAGCACCACAGAAACCTCTTATCCCCTCACATGCTAGTTGCTACTTTAGCCGATTCGGAGGGTCAAAGTGGGAGTGTGAGTGGTGATGTCTACCATCAAAGTGGCAAATTCTGGTATCTTTACTGAAATGACTCGGGCTGACTCGGGCTACCTGCTTTAAATGCGGCCCAAAAAGTATGCCTTGTTTCGATACACGTGAAATTGGTGCAGGAACGTGGTGCCAAGCACTCCTCTGATCGTTGACTATAATAACCTCCATTCACATCTACATATCTGCTACGAAAACGCGCCGGCGGACAAATAGCGGTACCAATGGTTGCAGAGGGCTTCGAAAGAGCCAAAATGGAATTGGCTAAGTTTACAGTACAGCACCAGAAGTGTGCAATTTACCCTCCAGGTCCAATCCCCAGGCGATGCTCACCTAGGGCAGCTTGAAACCCCCTGGCACCAGCTTCTGAAAGACTTGATCTGGGTCATATTTAGCCTGGATCCCCTTCAACTTTCTCACGTTATCCTCGCCATAGTGCTCGATGACATCCTGGTCCCAGCTGGCATCGTTCATGAAGAGATACGGGACGTAGCTATCCTCGGCCTTAGCTGCCTCGTCGATCGCATTCGTCACCTCCCTTGTCGCAACGTGCACGAACTCGTCGTCCTCCGCGAACCACCAGCCTGAAGCGATTACGTACTAGGTTTGCGCTTCCGGACTTAAACCCAGTGCGTTGCCGCCCCGGGCGAGGCCCTGTTCGACGACGTTGGTCGAAATGGGCTGCATGCCGAATGCCGAGACACCAGCGGTGACGGAGTGGATCTGCTCCAGCGCAGGCGAGTCCGTCAGAATTTCATGCAGGGCGGTGTACAAGGCCAGATTCGGCTTGAAGCTCGATGTGTACATATCGATCCGACTAATCGTAAACTGTTAGTGTCTGCCAAAGGGGGGACGAGGGAGTTGGACGCACGGGGGGAGGCCTAGTACACCTTGACTAGAGAGGAACTCGGTAAAGGAAGAGACGTGCGTCGTGTCAAAGGTGGTGTTTAAGCGATAGAAGGGGGCAAATGCGGCTGGCGACTCCTCGGGCTTGAGGTAAATCATGCTGACTACGGCGCTCATGCTTCTATTGCCAGGAAATCCCTGTATCATTAAGTTGGAGTAATCATCATTGGTGGACGTTTGGTATTCCAGCATCGCCTCGTGCAGAGCAGGAAGGTCGTCGAATGAATATCCCTTTATTCCAGCCCAGACCTGGTTGACAGGATACGTCGATAGCGTAAACCGAGTCACAATTCCTTACAGGTTCTTAGCCGGCATACATACTGATTTCGACAAGGATGTAAGGACATACCGAAGTTGTTGCCTCCACCTTTCAACCCCCAGAACAGATCAGCATGATGCGTCTCGTTTGCGTCAACCACCGATCTGTCAGCCAACACAACCTACACGTCTGTTAAAAGTGTCCGGGGATTCGAACTGCTGATGAATACGCACCTCGAAATTAACCACGTTGTCGCAAGCTAAGCCGTAGAGACCGGAAAGGTAGGAAACGCCGCCTATGTGGTCGGTCAATAATCCAGTTCAAATAAGGAGCAGGCTAGGGGAGACGTGCTTACCTCCCAGGATGAGACCGCCGACGCCTACGTCCAAAACCCTCCCTCCTACTACCGTGACATTGAACTGGTCGAGCTGGCTATAGACCTCTCGCCATCTCAACCCGGAGCCTACGACGGCTACATTCCTCGAGGCATCGTACTCGACCTCATTGAAGCCAGACAGGTCAATGAGTATGCCCTCATCGATGTTAGCTGCGTCGGGAGCCGCCGAATGACCACCAGACCGGATCGCGAACGGCACATGTGATTCAACCAGGAGCGGTATTACCTCTTGGAGTTGTTCCAAGCGAGTGGGTTGGAAAATGCACGATGGGTTTCTCCATGCAGTTTGCGACCTGTCAAAGTCAGCACGGGTGGATGGGAGTTCCGACGCGTCGTTGCCTCACCAGTTCTCTATTCGCAGCTCCGCATATTCGGCCTCGTCCTGGGCGAAAATAGCCGCGTCGAAAGATTCATTGAGCTCCCCGCAGGTGACAAGATTGTACTTCTGAAGAGTCAAGGCCAAAGCATGACGAGTGACGCAAAAAGCGCTGAAAAGAGCCCGCCGGACTGAGATGTCGTTCTGGATTTAAATAATGGTAATAATAGTAAATTCTGGGTGGAAGAAAGTCGAACTAACTTTTTTCTTTTCCTCTTTTGCCTTATTGTCGGATTTTTGTTTAACTGCTTTAGTTTTCTTTTAAGGTTAAGGAATCCATCCCTTTTTAAAGTTTCTTTTAACGGAAAAGCGATATTCGCTTTTAAAATATCCTTTTTTGTTATAATTACAATATTTCATATCGAACTTAATTTTTTTAAGTTTTTTTCGAAACGGTACTTACCTTTTTTAAGGCTTGCCCTTATTCTTCTTAATTCGGTTATTAAAGCTTTTATCGCCGTTTCGTTTATTGGTTTCTTTTTTTTCGAGGCACTAATTAAGGGTATGTCGATTAACAATAATTACTTTATCGGTATACTTTTTAAAGGATTTTATTTTAAGTACTATATATATTTCGTCCTTTACTTAAAGTCTTAAGCTATCGTAAAAATGATAAAATAATAAGCTTTTTAGTAAATTAAAGATTACGGCTAAACCGTTAAATTTTGTCATATATTTTGCAGTTAATTTAATTTAATAAAAAAGGTATAATTATTTTACCGCATATTACTCCTTATCTGGGTTTTTAAATATAGCTTATATTTGGTCCTTAAAATATCGGTAATTGCTAAAAATATAATTATTAATATTTAAAAATCTTTTGTGGTAATTTTCCAGTTAATCTTTTATAATTAATTCGAACTATAACAAAACTTGTCTAATAAGTAGCTAAAAAATGGCTATTATCTTTTGATAATTCTTTATTAAGGAACTTTAATAAAACTTAAAGTAAATTTTAACTTAAACGAAAAATCCTTTTACGTTTATAGTTCTATCGCATAGCTTTAAGGTAATTAATTTATAACTCTTAATTTCCGACATTCCGTAATAAATAAAAGGTAGGATAATAGTTTTGCAGTATCGATTAAGGCCGAATAATAAAGGTACTAAGGTTCTTTTTTCCATTTCTCGGGTAAATTAAGCCATTCTTTTTTTAGGGGGTTAGGATCTTTTTTTTAAATCTTTTTTTGAGGCCTAGATTCTGCGTAACAAGATCTCTATCTTTTTCTTAAAGGAGAGCTCTTTTTCCTTTCCCTTTAAGCTCTAAAATTCTTGGACCTTTAATTCTTCATTTTTTTTCGAATCTCCCTAAACCTTAATAATATTTTTTAAAACCGGGGTTAAATGCTGGGTTTAAAAAAAGAATCTCCTTTACCTGAGGTCATAAAAGGTATAATATAATTAATTATTTAAAACCCCTTTTCGATAAAAGGTAAGTCGTTTAATTTAATTATTAATCCTTTATTAACTTATGACGGGAATCGGGTATATTATTTATCTTTTAAACGTCGTTTTATAATATCGTTATTATTAAGTTTAGAAAAACTTATACCTAACTAGGCTTGGAATTATCCGTCGGATATTAATTAAAAAGTTGTTAAAATATAACGAACCTATTATACATTTACTTAAAAATATAAGTAATATCTAAAAAGGGATCTTAATTTGTAGGTAACAATAAGGCAAAGGATAATTTATTAAAAATCGATTCGTTAAAAAAGTTTAAAAAACTTTTCACATAATAATGAATGATTACCTTTAATTATAACGTTCAGTTTAAATTAATAATTAAAAAGCGAAACTAAGTAGGTACTATTTACATAGGGAATCTGGTTTATATATATATTTAATTATCCTTAAATAAATATGTCGTAGATCTATGTAATCTGTATAATCTGGTCCCAGATCACCCAGATTAACCAGATCACTAATAAGAACCAATCCCACTTACCCGGGGTTTAGCCGTGACAGGCACGCGCTAGGCTCCAAAGGTTGGTTTTCTCAAGACAGAAATCCCTGTTCCTGTAACACCTTTTCTGATTACCGGTTACTCTATAAATAATTTTATGTAATTTACGGAAACACGATGTATTATTATATATGGAGGCTTTTGTTTGTTAATATATATTCTTGCCTAATTAGTAATATACAAAGTATATTTCGGAACGCGGCGATAACTCATAATTATATTAAAGCAGTTAACCTTTATTATTTTTGTATATATCGAAAAAATAATTTTAATTATTTTTATGGTTACGCATTATTATCGCCTTTTACGAGTACGTTATAATTTCTTTATTTTTTATACGTCGAAGGCCTATTAATATGCTTAAAAGGTGATGGCATTAATTATAGCAAAGACTAATGCGTATAAGTAACCCATTATCGTCTTTACGCTTTCTAAGATTAATTAAGTCTTATTTAACGAAGTTAAAGTTTTAAACCCTCGCGAACATGTTAAAGTAAATTTTAATTTACTTAATTATTTAAAGGTCCTTAAGTATTAATTAAAGAAGTTCAGGATAGTTATAACGGTTAGCCGAGGCAGTAATTAGGTTTCTATTTCGTTATTAAACAAAAATAAAAAGTTCTTAAATTTTAAAAACGAATTTAAAACCACAATAACTTTATTAGATAATATAGCGGCCGTAATTATTATAGTATTAAAAATGTTATTATAGCGTTAATCTTATAACCTTTTCGTAATAACGATATAACTGTTATAATAAAAATAATTATGCGTTATTTAATAGGGCTAAAGAACGTATTAAATGGGCTGTCAAAAATTTAACGGACCGTTAGTGTGACGGCTAAGGGGTTTAACCAACTATTAAATCTAAGTCGTACGGTTTATATTGGCAGTAGTGCTATGGGAAACTAAGCAATAAGATATTTAATAGTCACGTCTGGTAATAACAGATTATCAAAGGTAATCTAGGTAACCAAGTTATATTATAAGTGTAACGAACCTGTCATACATCCACCTGGAAGTATGAGCAGTATCCGAAATGGGGTCTTGATTTGCAGGTAACAATAAGGCGAGGAATAATTTACTAGGGGTTTATTCGTTAAAGAGATTTAAAGACTCTTCCCTTAATTGGAAAACGGTGCAGTTGCCTCCAGTTAAGAGCTTAGATTAATAGCTAAGGAGCGAAACTAAATAGGTGTTATGAATAAAGAAACTTAATTTATATATATGTCCTTCTTATTTCCTTAAGGTCCTTGAAGCCTTTTTATATAATCCTCTAGAAATCTTTGGATGGTCTTTGTTAACGCGATAAAGATTATTTAATGGGGCCGAGGTTTACCCGTTGGGGTTACCTTCCTAGGGCCTTAATTCTGACCTGGGAGTTTTTCTTGTTTCGTAACATTATTCCCCTTTTTATAGGATCTTTATCCCTAAAAACAAATAGGTTAGCCTTTTTTTTTCCTGGTTAATTTTTTCTTCCTGTGGTTTTTAATTAATTTGCCATTATGTTAAGTCCTTCGCGAAAACGTTTTAAGTTTTTTACCGACAATAGGAAAGATCTTACGTTTTTTATTGTTGATTTTGGTTACCTTGTTATGCCGTCCGAACGTTGCGAAAACCTGGGGTTAGAATGTAAAATGATTAAGGGAAGAAAAAAGTGCTAATATTGTTACGAGGTGAACGTATCGTATGAGGGTAATAACGTTTCCTTAGAATCGTTACAAAACATTCGATCGGAAAAAGCGCGAATTGATAAAGAAAAAAAGGTAGTTAAAAAAACGCTATTGGACTTTTAACGGTTGCAATCCGAGGCCACGGCAAGGCTGATTCGACTGAGTCGATAACAGGATTTTCTTTAACGCCACGGGGTGGAAATAATTCGGCAGGGATTTCGTTTTATTAACGAATTAAAAGAAAAGAAAAATTAGATAAGGAAAAAAAGCGTTTACGGCAGGAGCAGGCGTAATTAGTTTCGGATATTAATTCCTTCGATTAAAACGTTGCGGGTTTGGACTTAAACGGGGGACCTTTATCGCCTGCGATTTTAGCTACGCTAAAAACGGTTGGTTAAGATTTTGCCGGTAAAACGCCTTAATTAGGTTTATCGCATTCGTTAGGTGGTTAAGTAATTCCCAAGTATTTTCTTCGTATAAGTATCTTTTTTACTTAATTAGGTACTGGATTTTGCTTTTGACCATTTTAGAGTCCAGTATTTTTTCGACTTTGTATTTATTATCATTTTTTTCGATTTCCAGATTTGTTTTTGGCGGGGCGTTTTTAGGTGCTGGTTTAAGTAAGGAAATGTAGAAAATAAGGTGTATTTTTATTGTTTTGGGTAATGATAGTCGGTAGTTGGTTTTGGAAATGACTTTATTAATTTTAAACGGATTAAGTTTTTTGAAATTAAGCTTGTCGTTAGGTTTTTTAGTTTTAATTTGTAAGATGTTTGATGTTACGTTTTGTTTTTGACGTAATAAGTAAACCTTGTTTTCCCTTATTAAAATTAGTTCCTTAATTTTTTTCTTATTATAATATTAGGCTATTTTTTGCTGGAAAAAATGCAATTTGGTTCGTAGGCGGGATTATATCGTTTTAATTTTAGTTACCATTATTTTTGCTTAAAAAGCTATGGTGGTGATTGTAGGAGTTTTATATGCCGATTACTTTGGTCGCTAGGTTACTGCCTTATATCCGTATACAGCTGTATAAGGGGATATGTCCATATTTTCGTTAATAAACGTATTGTAAGTTATTTGTGTTAATAGTAAAAGTTTTACCTAATTATCTTGTTAATAGTTAACGTAGTTTCGGAGGTATTATTTTAAGGTCTAGTTTAATTGTTTTATTTAACTATCTGTTTAAAGGTAATAAACTGTCGAAAACTTAAGCTTAGCATTTATTTATTTAAAAAAGTTGGTACCAAATTTAGATGTAAAAAGTTTATTTCGATTAAAAATGATTTTTTTGGTATTCCGTATTTATTAAGGTAATGTCGGATAAATGCATAAGCCAATTGCTTTGCCGTTATAATTTCTTTAAAAGGTAAGAAGTACTTATATTTAGTAAGCCTATTAACAATTACCTAAATTCCGTCGTATTCGATTCCGGTAATTAAGTCTTTAAATAAAGGAAGGTTAATAATAAAATCCCAAATTATGGTATTTTATGTTTTATTAGGAATGTCGGTAAGTTATAATAATTCGTAAGGCTTATAACGTATTACCTTGGCCTTGTTATAAATGTTGCAATTTTTGATAACTTTTTTAATTATTCGGCGTAATTTTGGGAAGTTATATTTTTCCTGTAGTTGTCGGGTGGTTTTAAAGATTTTTTAATGTTTATATAATAAGTTTTCGTGGAATTTTTTCACGAATTGTTCCTGTTAGTTCCTGGGAACATAAATTTTGCTATGGTATAATAGCTGGCTCCTTAGCTGTCTTTTTAGCTGTTAAATTTCTTTTTTTTTTATTTATGTTATAGGAACTTCGAAATTGTGTTAAAAGTTTAGGGGTTAATTTTTTTAAGATTTTGCATAACTATATAGTACCGTTTTGGTTATATTATAGCATTTATATGCTTTTTTTTGGGAACCTTGAGATTATAATTACCTTTACGACTAAAAATATCCGCCTGGATATTTTTTTTTCCTTTAATATAATGTATTTTAAAGTTAAACCTTAACAGAAGAATTATTTAAGTTTTATATCGTTTATTTAGTTCTTAAGCCTTTATAAATCGAATAAGGTTTTTATAATCGGAGTAAATATTAAAAGGTTTTTTAGTTTTATTAAAGAAAGGTTCCCATTTTTTAAGAGCGTTAATAATTGCTAGTAGTTCTTTATCATAAACCGGATATTTTAATTCTGCGTTTTTAAATGCCTTCGAATAATAAGCTATTAAGTACCATTTGTTATTATCCTTTAATTATTTTAAAAAAATATTTAGTGCGTAATTCGAAGCGTTTGTTTTTAAGCGTTTTTTCTTTATTTGCGTTAGGTAATCTTATTATAGGTCCATTAATAATTGCGTTTTTTAAGATCTGGAATACCTTTTTTGCGTCCTTTGGGAGCTTAAACTCCTTATTAACGTACTTTTTGGTAGTAAGTTTCGTTAATGGTCTAACTATATTTCCGTATCCCTTAATTAGGCTTCGTACGTATCCCGTAAATCCTAGGATCTGCCGGATATTAATAACGATTACCTTATTAAGGATAGGCCAATCCTTAATTGTTTTTATTTTAAAGCGTTAAATCTAAATTTGGCTGGGGGTAAGTGTATATCTTAAAAAGTTTAGCTTTTATATATGCCATATACTTTTGGCTGGGTTAATTCGGATGTTTACCTTATCTAAAGTTTTAAATACTTAAACTATATATTATTTATGCTCTTTTAAAGTTTCGGAATAAATAAGAATATCGTTAAGGTAATCGAATATAAATTTGTTTAGATATTTTCGTAAGATAGTTATTATTAAGCGTTAAAAACTGGCAGAAATATTAGTAAATCCTATAGGTATTATTCGGTACTTATAAAATCCATATATCGTTTTAAATACCGGTTTTATTTTTTTTGGGGCTATTTTAATGCGGTAATAACCGTTTCGAAAATTAAATGCAATAAATTATTTAGTTTTACTAACGTTTTCTTTTAGTATATTTATAAAGGTTAGAAGGTATCCATTTTTGATCGTAATATCGTTTAGCTATTTATAGTCGATTATTTTTTTAAAGACCAGGTTTCCGTTTTCGTTAATTTTTTGCTTTCCGTCTTTAATTTTTGGTACTATAAGGACGGGGTATCTAGTAAAAGAATTAAAAGGTCGAATGTATCTTTTTTTTCAGATCGAATTAAATGGTTTTCCATAAAGCTTTTAATTTCTTAAGGTTTATGTAATAAATCTTATAAAGTTTAGGATAATGTTTTTCTTTAATAGGTATCCGATAATTCTATTAACCATATGGTAATAACTTATGGTTTTCTTTATTTTTAAAAAGTCTTTTAAATTTTCGATATTTAAATAGTACTGTTTCGGCTTGGTCTGGCACTTATACTTCTTTAATAATATAGCAGATTTCTTGCTCATCCTTTTCGGATAGTTTCTTGTTACTTTTTTAGGAAAATGTTTAATGTTTTTAGTTAATATATGGATTATCAATCCTAAGTTACGGCATTCCCAAGATAATGTTATGTCCGGAAATATCGGTAATATTTAACGAGATTCGTTTTTAATATCTTTGGATTAAAACGGAAAGTTCTTTAATTTTTCGAAAAACTCGTCCATTTTTATACTTGGATAAGTTTCCGTTTACTGTACGTAACTTGTAAAACTTTAATTTATATTTCCAAAAAACCTAATGTTTCTTTGTTACCGCGGAAAAAATAAAGTTACCTTCGGTTTTTAAATCGATTATAACTTTAAATATGCTGTTTTTGTATTAAAATGGAATTTCGATCTGGCTGCGTAATCCCTTTGCTGCCTTGCATAAGGTTTTGTAAATTGGAGCTTTTCGATACCTTATTTTCGAAGGCTTTTGGCGTTTTTTGATTTATAATAATATCCAGCCTAAGAAAGTCTCCATTCGCGTGCCTTTCGAATAACGTATTTAATGCATTAATCGTTTTTGAATTTAAACCATGTTTTCTTGCCATATTTGCATTCGGAGGTAACTGTTCTTTTCGGGCTCGATTTTTAATTTTGCATTTTTCGAGTTATTAGGTTAAAAGTGTAAACTTTTGAAGGAAATATTTTTACATTTAAAAGTTCGTATTGAATATAAAGCATCTGGGAATAATATGAACATTTTTACGATATGGCTTTTTAACTTTATTTTAATTCGGGATATAGATAATAAGATTTAAAGTATTCTGGCTATCGGGAAGTTTTTATATATTTATATTCGTTATTTAGTTTTATAAGTATCCCCTTATTCCATTTAGGCTAAAAATCGTTATCTTTTTTAGCTTTAAGATATACGAGACAATCGTCGACGCAACAAGCGGTAAAGTATAATAACTTATGCTGGTTTTCTCGTGGTTTGATATGTACCGTACATTTAGGAAGCTTATAAAGTTCCGGGGATATCTGTCCATAATTACTGGCGTCGGGTCGGAACTGTCCGTTTTTATCGTACATTTTATATTAAGATATATTAAGATAGCAGAAGTATCCTAGCTTTATGGCTATCCTAGAGGCTATCTGTCCGGGGCGATACTTATAAGCTTTAGCCTTAAAGTCCTAACAAATAAGGTAATTTTCGTACTTTGGGATGTCGTTCTAGATTTAAATGATAATGGTAATAATAAATTCTGGCTAAAAAAAATTGAGTTAATTTCTTTTTTTTCCTTTTTTGCTTTACTGTCGATTTTTTGTTTAACCGCTTTGGTTTTTTTCTGGGGTTAAGGAATCCTTTTCTTTTTGGAGTTCCTTTTAACGGAAGAACGATATTCGCTTTTAAAATATTCTTTTTTGTTATAATTAAAACATTTTATGTTAGACTTGTTTTTCTGGGGCTTTTTCGAAATAATGCTTGCTTTTTTTAAAGTTTGCCTTTATTCTTTTTGATTCGGTTATTAAAGCCTTTATCGTTATTTTATTTATTAGTTCTTTTTTTTTTCGAGGTACCGGTTAAAGGTACGTCGGTTAATAATAATTACTTTATCGGTATATTCCTTAAAAGATTTTATTTTAGGTACCATATATATCTTATCCTTAATTTAAAGTTTTAAACCGTCGTAAAAAGAATAAAATAACGCGTTTTCGGGTAAATTAAAAATCGCAATCAAACGGTTAAATTCTGTCGTATATTTTGCAACTAATTTAATCTAATAAAGAAAATATAATTATTTTACTATATGCTATTCCTTATTTGGATTTCCAAATATAGTTCGTATTTTATTTTCGAAATATCGGTAATCGTTAAAGATATAATTAATAATGTTTAAAAATTCCTTAAGATAATTCTCCAGGTAATCCTTTATAATAGGTTCGAACTATAAGAAAATTCGTCTAATAAGTAGCTAAAAAATGGCCATTACCTTTTAATAATCCTTCATTAAAAATCTTTGGTAAAATTTAAGGTAAGTTCTAACTTGGATAAAAAATCCTTCCATATCCGTAATTACGTTATAAGGTTTCGGGGTAATTAACTTATAACCTTTAATTTCTGGCATTTCGTAATAATTAAAAAATAAGATAATAATTTCGCAATACCGATTAAGGCCGAACAATAAAAGTACTGGGGTTTTCTCCTTTATTTTTCGGGTAAGTTAAACCAATTTGTTTTAAGGGATTAGGGTTTTTTTTCTTTATTTTTTTAAAGCTTGGATTTTACGTAATAGGATCTCCAATTTTTTTTTAGGAAAAAGCTTTTTTTCCTTTTTTTTCGGGCCCTGAAGTTTCTAAATTATTAGCTTTTTTTCTTTTTCCGAATTTCCCTAAACCTTAATAATATCCTTTAAAGCCGGGGTTAGCTATTAAGTTTAGGAAGAAAAAAGTTCTTTTTTATTTCGAATTATAAAAAGCATAATATTATTTATTAATTAAAAATTTCTTAGATAAAGGGTAAATTATTTAATCTGGTTATTAATCCCTTATTAGCCCGTAACCGGGATCGGGTATATTATTTATTTTCTGAACGTCGTTTTGTGATATCGTTTTTATTAAATTTAGGAAAACTTATGCCTAATTAGGTTTGGAATTATCCGTCGGTTATTAATTAAGGAATTATTAAAATGTAACGAACTTATTATATATTTACTTGGAAATATAAGTAATATCCGAAATAACGTTTTGATTTGCAGGTAATAATAAGGCGAAAAATAATTTATTAAAAGTTTGTTCGTTAAAAGAATTTAAAGATTCTTCCCTTAATTAAAGAACGGTATAATTACCTTTAATTAAAAGCTTAAATTAATAGCTAAGGAGCGAAATTAAGTAGGTGCTATAAATAAAAGAAACTTAGTTTATATATATATCCTTCTTATCTCCTTAAGGTCCCTAAAGCCTTTCTATATAATCCCCTAAAAGTTTTTAAATGGTCTTTGTTAACGCGATAAAGATTATTTAATGGGGCCGAGGTTTACCCGTTAGGGTCACCTTCCTAGGGCCTCAATTCTGGCCTGGGAGTCTTTCCTGTTTCGTAATAATAAGCTTGTAATTTATCTAAACTATAATAATAATAAGCGTATATATCCTCGTCTTAACTTAAGGTACTTAAGCGGCTTAAATCCTTAAGGCCGTTAAGTCCTTTAAGCTTGTATGGCAGCTTAAAAAGCGTAAGATACTTAGTACGTTAAGGCCTTTAAGCTTGTTACGTAATCGTCTTAGTTTAAGTCGGGACTAACCCTTAAGAGATCCGACCGTTTATATTACAGCTAAAACTGTTAGGTCATAATACGATTTCTCCCTTTTAGGATCTTTACCCTTAAAGATTAATTTGTTTATTTGTTAATTTTGGTAAGTAATTTTTCCTTTGTCATTTTTATTATATCGGGTTAAATAAAAAAACGTCGTTCTCGTTAACGTACTAACGTTTTCGTTCTTTTAAAACGTATTAATCGTTTTGGTTTTAAGATTCCTTTTTATTTTCGTTATGAAAAGGAAGGCGTAAACTGCAAGGTCGCCCATGGTTCCGTAAAATACGTACGGTGCGTTTATTATGATAATCCTTATGATATTTTTATGGCTTTAGAAATAAAACATTAAAAACTTTTTAATAAAAAGGATCGTTTAAAACGTAAGGAGGAGTAGGCTCGAGAAATATTACGGGCCGCTATTAATAAGCTTAATTGCTTATAGAAACAAAAACGGCTTTTCCGTTATCAGGGCATCGAAATGCTTCGTCGTGGTATTAAAGGTGCGGAGGTTATGGAGGAATTTGAACGTTTAGAAAAGGAGCAGGAGTAGTTAGAGGCGGCGGTTGCTACGGCTACGTCAGGCCAGGTCGCAGACTCGGTTAACTGGTCTGAGCCTATTAACTGGTCGACTGCTAATTAGGGCGGTTGTTATGACCCAGCAAGGCTTGGCCTCTCCAAACGGTCGGAGACTGCAGAAAGACAAGTCCTAGGGGATCGGGTCACGTGACTTCTGATCACGATGGATCCAGTGATCAGGAGTAATCAAGATTAAGGGATTACCATTGATTATAACGAACGATGGTGATTAAAAGCGATTAGTGTGGATCACTTTGGATTAACAGAAAGGATATATACGCTTATTACCTTTCCTATAATCTAAATAATACCAGCTTATAATATAACTTGATTACCTAAATTACTTTTAACAATTTGCTATTATTAAACGTAATTATTAAACGTATTATTGTTTAGTTTCTTACGATATTACTGTTAATATAAACCGTACGATTAGGTTTAATAATTGGTTAAAATTTTTAACCGTTATACGTTACAAGCTTTTGTTTAATAATGTTATTAAATTTTAAGTAATACTTTTAACATTATATCTTTTAGCAAGTAACCCGTTTTTAAGGGAACTTTTAAAATTCCCGAAGATAACCTTATGGATTTTGTTAATAAAAAGATTCAACCTGGTTTTTCTTAGGAAAAGGCTTTACGCCGACTTAATTGGTTAATTAATGCGGTTATTTAATTTATTAATAATAAAATCGAACTTATTAATATTTTTAAGGAGACGCGCGAATAATTAAAAGCCCAAAAAGTTAAGCTAATAAGATAAGTAAGCATGAAGTAACCCGATTAACCAGATCAACCAGAATAATTAATATTACCTATTTAGATAGCTTATAGTAGGAGATTCGAAAAAGTTTTAAAGCTTACTAAACTTACCCCTTTTAACGGAACTATTACTAAGCTATAACAGTTTTTTACGGAATGCCGTACTTACTTTAAATATTTCCTTATTAAACTTATCATACCTATCTTTTGAATTTAGTTCGTTATAGGATAGTTAACCGGAAACGCAGTTATTTGGTTTAAACTTACCCTTTACGAATGGGTTATTAAATTTTCTTAATAAAGATCCGCGGAAATTACGAACATTTATAGCGATTATGAAAAATTTAAAGAAAAATTAAAAAGGGTATTTGGAATAGTAAACGAAAAGATTAAGGTTAAAAGAAATTAAGGATTTAAAGCAGAAAGGATTAGCCTTTGGATACGGTAATTCCTTTATTTAATTAGCTTCGAAAATTAATTAAGGATAACAGGTATTAATAATTATATTTTTCGATAACCTAAAGGAAAAAGTGCAAAAAGAATTATTTAAGAATAAATGTCTCAAAGAATTGGTGGATTATATTGTCATGGCAGTTAAGATCGACGATTAACAATACGCCTAAAGGATTCGATATTTTAAGGACCGACAAAATAACAAACCAAGGTACCCCCTGAGTATTAGCATATTATAAAAAATTAATATATCCTACGGAACGGTACCAAGATGTAACGAACCTGTCATACATCCACCTGGAAGTATGAGCAGTATCCGAAATGGGGTCTTGATTTGCAGGTAATAATAGGGCGAGGAATGATTTACTAGGGGTTTGTTCGTTAAAAAGATTTAAAGACTCTTCCCTTAATTGGAGAACGGTACAGTTACCTCCAGTTAAGAGCTTAAATTAATAACTAAAGAGCGAAACTAAGTAGGTGCCATTTATATAGGGAATTGGTCCGTTATATATATATCTAATTATCATTCAGCGAGTGTATCGTGGATCTATATGATCTATATGATCTACGTAATCTAGTCCAGATCACCTAAATTACCTAAATCAACTAAATCACTATTTTAAAAGGCCAAGCCTCCTAACCGAGGATTAGCCATAACAGCCCCACGCTAGTCCTCAAAAGCAAGTCTTAACAGGAACCCCTATTCCTATAACACTATTTCCCCTTTTTAAGGATCTTTATCCTGAAGATAAAAACCGTAAGTGGTTATTTTTGTTTATTGGAAAAAGTTTCCGGGGATTTTAAACTAACTTTATCATAACAAGCCGTATTCAAAAAGAAAAAAAAAAACTTCGTTTAAATTAACGTAAAGCACGCGATAACCGTACGGATTTTATCGAAAAATTTGGTTTTAAGGTTGTTTCCTGTTCGAATTACATTCGTTTTAAAAAGCCCGACTACTTTTTTGTGTTTAACATTCCTAGCTGCGGTTATTATATTCGTTACCAGCGTTCGGCCTATAACGTATTAAATATAAATTCCTTAATAAAGATCAAGGAAAAGTGCGAACGTTTATAAAAAAAAGCAGCGCGAAACGGAAAACGAGATTTTAGCGTATCAGGAGGCGACAAAGAAGGAGCGTTATAAATAAAACGAAAAATCGTTAAAACTTGTTGGAAAATTAAGACGGCTGCGTTTTTAATAAGAGGTTCTGAAAAAGAAAGCCGTAATTATTTTGAAAAAAGGATACGAACTAGATTAATTAAAGGAATAAAAAAGATTGGAAAAAAAGTAGCGTCGTATGAAAGCAAAATAAGCGCAGCTTATTTCCGAGATAGACGTTATTACGGGGGTGTTTACTTTTTTCGATTAAAACGCCGTAAGTTTGGATTTAAGCGGGGGACCTTTATCGCCTACGACCTTGGCTATGCTGGAGACGGTCGGTTAAGATTCTGCCGGTGGAATATCTTAACCAGGTTTATCGCATTCGTTAAATGGTTAAGTAATTCCTAAGTATTTTTTTCGTATAAGTACCCTTCTTATTTAACTAGGTACTGGATTTTGTTTTTAACCATTCTGGAATCCAATATCCTTTCGACTTCGTATTCGTTATCGTTTTTTTCGATCTTTAGGTTTATCTTTAACAGGGCGTTTTTAGGTACTAGTTTAAGTAAGGAAATATGGAAAATAAGATATATTTTTATTGTTTTAAGTAATAATAGTCGGTAATTGGTTTTGAAAATGATTTCATTAATTTTAAACGGACTAAGTTTTTTAAAATTAAGTTTGTTACTAAATCTTTTGGTCTTAATTTGTAAAATATTTAACGTTACGTTTTGTTTTTAACGTAGCAGGTAGATCTTATCTTCCCTTGCTAAAATTAATCCCTTAATTCTTTTCTTATTATAATATTAGGCCATTTTTTGCTGGAGAAAACGCAATTCGGTTCGTAGGCGGGATTGTATCGTTTTGATTTTAGTTATTATTATTTTTGTTTAAGGAGCTATGGTGATAATTATAAAAGTTTTATATGCCGATTACTTTGGTCGCTAGGTTATTACCTCGTATCCGTATATAACTGTATAAAGTGACATGCTTATATTTTCGTTAATAAACATGTTATAAGTTATTTATATTAATAGTAAAAGTTTTACCTAATTATTTTGTTAATAATTAACGTAACTTCGAAAATATTATTTTAGGGTCTGGTTTAATCGTTTTATTTAATTATCTGTTTAAAAGTAATAAGCTGTTAAAAACTTAAGCTTAATACCTATTTGTTTAAAAAAGCTGGTGGCAAATTTGGGTATAAAAAGCTTATTTCAATTAAAAATGATCTTTTTTGGTATTCCGTATTTATAAAGGTAGTATCGGATAAATACATAAGCCAGTTGCTTTGCCGTCGTAATTCCTTTAAAGGGTAAAAAGTATTTATATTTGGTAAGCCTATTAACGATTACCTAAACTTTGTCGTATTCGATTCCGGTAATTAAGTTTTTAGATAGAGAAAGGCTGGTAATGAAATCCTAAGTTATGGTATTGTATACTTTGTTAAGAATATCGGTAGGTTGTAATAACCCGTAGGGCTTATGGCGTACTGTCTTGGCCTTATTACAGACGTTGCAATTTTTAACAACCTTTTTAATTATTCTACGTAATTCTGGAAAGTCATACTTTTCTTATAGTCGTCGGGTGGTTTTGAAGATTTCTTAATATCTATATAGTAAGTTTTCGTAAAACTCCTTCACGAATTGTTCCTATTAATTCCTGGGGATATAAATTTTACCATGGTACAATAGCTGGCTCCTTGGCTGCCTTTTTAACTGTTAAACTTCTTTTTTTTTTATCGTAGGAACCTCGAAATCGTATCAAAAGTTTAAGGGTTAATTTCCTTAAGATTTCGCATAACTATATAATATTATTTTAGTTATACTATAGCATTTGCATACTTCGTTTGGGAATTTTAGGATCATAATTACCTTTGCGATTAAAAATATCCACTTAAATATTTTTTTTTCCCTTAATGTAATATATTTTGAAATTAAATCTTAATAAGAGAATTATTTAAGTTTCGTATCGTTTATTTAGTTCTTAAGCTTTTATAAATCAAGTAAGTGTTTTATAATCGAAGTAAATATTAAAGGGTTTTTTAGTTTTATTAAGGAAAAGTTCCCATTTTTTAAAAGCGTTAATGATTACTAGTAGGTTTTTGTCATAAATCGGGTATTTTAATTCTGCGTTTTTAAATGCTTTTAAATAATAAGCTATTAGGTACCATTTATTATTATCCTTTAATTATTTTAAAACGGTATTTAATACGTAATCCGAAGCGTTTAGTTTTAGGCATTTCTTTTTATCTACGTTAAATAATCTTATTATGGGTCTATTAGTAATTACGTTTTTTAAAATTTAAAATACCTTCCTTATATCTTTTAAGAACTTAAACTTTTTGTTAACGTATTTTTTGGTAATAAGTTTCGTTAATGGTTTAATTATATTTCCGTATCCCTTAATTAGGCCTTGTACGTATCCCGTAAATCCTAAAATTTGTCGGATATCGGTAACGGTTGCTTTGTTAAGGATAGGTTAATCCTTAACTGCTTTCATTTTAAAACGTTAAATCTGAATTTGGCCGAGGGTGAGTATATATCCTAAAAAGTTTAGCTTTTATATATACCATACGCTTTTGGCTAAGTTAATTCGGATATTTGCCTTATTTAAAGTCCTGAGTATTTAAACTATATGCTATTTATGCTCCTTTAAAGTTTCGGAGTAAATAAGAATATCGTCGAGGTAAACGAATATAAACTTGTCCAGATATTTTCGTAAAGTGGTTATAATCAGACGTTAAAAGCTCACGGGAATATTGGTAAATCCCATAAGCATTATTCGGTATTCGTAAAGTTTATGTATCGTTCTGAATGCCGTTTTCCATTCCTTTTCTTAAGCCATTCGGATACGGTAATAACCATTTCAAAAATTAAGTACAGTAAATTATTTAACTTTACTAACGTTTTCTTTTAATATGTTCATAAGGGTTAAAGGGTATTTATTTTTAATTATGATATCGTTAAATTATTTATAATCGATAACTTTTTTAAAAACTAGGTCTTTATCTTCGTTAATCTTTTGTTTTCCGTCTTTAATCTTTGGCACCATAAAAACGGGGTATCCAGTAGAAAAGTTAAAAAATTAAATATATCCCTTCTTTAAATCGAATTAAATAATCTTCCATAAGGCTTTAAACTTCTTAAGGTTTATGTAATAAATCTTGTAAAGTTTAAAATAATATCCTTCCTTAATAAGTATCCGATAATCCCATTAATTATATGGTAATAATTCGTGGTTTTCTCTATTTTTAAACAATCTCTTAAATCCTTAATACTTAGGTAGTATTATTTCGGCTTAATCTGGCACTTATACTTCTTTAATAACATAGCAAACTTTTTGTTCGTCTTTCTCCGGTAATTTCTTATCGCTTTTTTAAGAAAGTATTTAATGTTTTTAGTTAATATTTAAATTACTGGATCTAAACCACGGCATTCCTAAAATGATGTTATATCCAAAAATGTCGGCAATATCCAACGAAATTCGTTTTTGGTATCCTTAAATCTAAACGGGAAGTTTTTTTATTTTTCGTAAAACTCGTCCATTTTCGTACTTGGATAGGTTTCCGTCCACTATACGTAATTTATAAAACTTCAGTTTATATTTCCAAAAATCTTGATATTTTTCTGCCGCTACGAAAAAGATAAAATTACCTTCGGCTCCTAAGTCGATCATAACTCTAAATATGCTATTCTTATATTAAAGTAAAATTTCGATCTAGCTATGTAATCCCTTTATTACCTTACATAAGGTCTTATAAATTAAGGCTCCTCGATACCTTACTTTTAAAGGCCTTTAACGTTTTTTAACTTATGATAATATCCAGCCTAAGAAAATCTCCATTCGCATACCTTTCGAATAACGTATTTAATACATTAATCGTTCTTATATTTAAACCATATTTTCTTACCATATCTGTATTCGGAGATAACTATTCTTTTCGGGCTTAATTTTTAATTTTGCATCTTTTAAATTATTAAGTTAAAAATATAAATCTCCGAAAAAGGTATTCCTATATTTAAAAGTTCGTATTAAATATAAAGCATCGGGAAATAACATAAACATCCTTACGATATAGCTTTTTAACTTTATTTTAATTCGGGATGTAAATAATAAAATCTAAGGTATTCTGGCTATCGGGGAATTTCTGTGCATTTATACTTATCATCTGGTTTTATAAGTGTTTTTTCGTTTTATCTAGGCTAAAAATCGTTATCTTCTTTGGCTTTAAGATATATAAGACAATCGTCGACGTAACAAGCGGTAAAGTGCAATAACTTATGCTAATTTCCTTAGAATCTGGTATATACCGTGTATTTAGGAAGTTTATAAAGCTTCGGGGATAACTATCCATAGTTGCTAACGTCAGGTCGAAATTAACCATTTTCGTTATGCATCTTATATTAAAATGTGTTAAAATGGCAGAAGTATTTTAGTTTTATAGCTATCTTAAAAGCTATTTATCCGGGGTAATACTTATAGGTTTTAACTTTAAAGTCCTGGCAAATGGGGTAATCCTCGTATTTTGGGATATTATTTTAAATTTGAATAATAATAGCAATAGTAAATTCTGGTTAAAAGGAAGTTAAATTAACTTTTTCTTTTTTCCTTTTCTGCCTTACTATCGGTTTTTTATTTAGTTACTTTAGCTTTCTTTTAATGTTAAAAAATCCCTTCCTTTTTGAAGTTTTTTTTTATAAAAAAGTAACATTCGTTTTTAAAATATCCCTTTTTACTACAGTTAAAACATTTTATATTGAACTTACTTTTTTAAAGTTCTTTCGAAATAATATTTACTTCCTTTTAAAGTTTACCTTTATCCTTTTTAATTCCGCTATTAAAGCCTTTATCGTTATTTCGTTTATTAGTTTTTTTCTTTTTAAGATACCGGTTAAAGGTACGTCGGTTAACAATAATTATTTTATCGGTATATTTTTAAAAAAATCTTATTTTAAGTATTATATATATTTTATCCTTAACTTAAAATCCTAAGCCGTCGTAAAAAGAATAAAATAATACGCTTTCGGGTAAATTAAGAATCGCGGCCAAACGGTTAAATTCTGTCGTATATTTTATAATTAACTTAATTTAATAAAGGAAATATAATTATTTTATTACGTATTATTCCTTATTTAAATTTCCAAACATAGCTTATATTCGGTTTTCGAAATATCGGTAATCGTTAAAAATATAATTAATAATATTTAAGGATTCCTTAAGATAGTTCTTTAAGTAATCCTTTATAATAAGTTCGAACCATAAAAAAATTCATCTAATAAGTAATTAAAAAATCGTTATTATTTTTTAATAATTTCCCGTTAAAAAGCTTTAATAAAACTTAAAGTAAGTTTTAGCTTAAACGAAAATTCTTTTTATATTTATAATTCTGTTATAAGGTTTTAAAATAATTAACTTATAACTTTTAATTTCCGGCATTCCGTAATAACTAAAAAGTGGAATAATAACTTCGTAATATTGATTAAGGCTAAATAATAAAGGTATTAAGGTTTTTTTCTTCATTTTTCGGGTAGGTTAAGCCATCCTTTTTTTGGGAAACTAGGGTTTTTTTTTATATCTTTTTTTAAGGTTTAGATTTTACGTAATAAGATCTTTATTTTTTTTTAGAAAAAAGCTTTTTTTTCTTTCCTTTTGGGCCTTAAAGTTCTTGGACCATTAACCTTTTTTCTTTTTCCGAATTTCCTTAAACTTTAATAATATTTTTTAAAGTCGGGGTTAATTATTAGGTTTAAAAAGAAAAAAGTTCTCCTTTACCTCGAGTTATAAAAGGCATAATGTTATTTATTAACTAAAAAACCTTTTCGATAAAAAGTAAATTATTTAATTTAAATATTAATTCTTTATTAACTTATAATAAGGATCGGGTATATTATTTATCTTTTAAACGTTGCTTTATAATATCGTTTTTATTAAGTTTAGGAAAGCTTAAACCCAACTAAACTTAAAATCATCCGTCGGTTATTAATTAAGAAGCTATCAAAATATAACGAACTTATTATACATCCACCTGGAAATATAAGCAATATCCGAAATAGGATCTTAATTTGCAAATAATAATAAGGCGAAAAATAATTCACTAAGGGTTTGTTCGTTAAAAGATTTAAAGACTCTTCCCTTAATTAGAAAACGGTATAATTACCTCCAGTTAAAAGCTTAGATTAATAGCTAAAAAGCGAAACTAAATAAGTACCATTTACATAAGGAACTGGTCCGTTATATATATATCCAACTATTATTCAGCGAGTATATCGTAGATCTATGTGATCTATATGATCTACGTAATCTAGTCCAGATCACCTAGATCATCTAGATCAACTAGATCACTGCTTTAGGAGGCCAAGCCTCCCAACCGAGGATTAGCCGTGGCAGCCCCACGCTAGTCCTCAAAGGCAAGTTTCAACAGGAACCCCTGTTCCTGTAACACAAGACTTATAAAATTAGGCGTAATCTAATAACGTAACCTTTGTATTATTAAGTGCTTTAATTATAACAAGATAGGATATAAGGCTTATTAATGCAAAGTACCAAAAAGGCTACGATAAAATATCTGGATACCGGTTCCTCAAAGACCCCCGTAAAATAATTAAAAAAACGATAATAAATTAATTAACATGATTAAGATTAAGGATAATTACGATTCCCTTGAGGAAGTATAATAAGGATTATAAAAAGTAAAAAAGTTATCTTAAGCGGTTATTTAAGGATAACGAACCCCTATTACAAAATTTATAGTAACTTAATAATTAAAAACGCATAACGGGTGGAAGAAGTTTTTAAAGGATAAACTATTTTTCCGTTTCCAAAAGAAACGGCGATAGTAATATAAATAATTAAAACTAAACGCATAAATCAAGGAATATTAAGGTTAGGATAAAAACTTATTACAAGGATAACCAAACCGATATAAGAAAATTTATGCTATTTAATATAAATATACCTATTATTTAAGATATATAGAAGAAAATGATATATTAAGATACGATTTACGCAAATATATAACCAGGGATTCGACTTTTATAATCAAACCGGAAAAGATTTTAGGGATTAACAATAATATAGATATTTAAAAGCGTTCGCCTTGAAAGATACCATTAACATTATTACGGGAATAATACGTTGGCCCGAAGGAAAGAATTACCCCGATAAGAACTTTATATGCCATTACGGTTGGTATAATTATAAAACAAAAAAGGAATATATTTATCAAATAATTATAAAGGCATTTTTGGAAATAATTAATAACTTAAACTTTTGTTTAACCTTCACGGATAACCCGGATAAACGGCAAAAAATTAAATACGAAATAAAGAAAGAGAACGAAAATATAAGGCAATACGACGCCCAGTTCCAAGTACGATAGGAGTGATAGAAAACCCCTAAATTAAAATATATTACCAAAAAAGACTTTTAAACATAAACCCTTTTATTCGAAGCCATTTTACGTAAATAAAACGGATAACTAAAGTAATTAAAAACCCTTAACGCATAAAATTAAAAACGTATTAAGGTATTAAAAAATAAGTTAAAAAACGAACGCCACTTATAAAAAAGCCGCAGGATGGTAAAACCCGGAAAAGCCAGCAAAAGCTTCCTAAAAGGGCTTTAAATGTAACGATAAAAACCAAAAACGACCTTATTATCTTATAAGTACAAATTAAGATATACTAATTTATCGCATTTATGGATTACGGAGTAATAAAAGGTAACTATATTACGCCGGATATGGTCAACCGATTTCGATTATTATAAAAGGAAAAGATGGAACCTTACATCGCCGAAAACGCAGAAGGTCAGGCATTCACCTACGATAACGAAAAGATCAGCCGCAAGATTAATTACTTCGAGATCTTTGTTAACGGATGAAACTAGATAATAGACTTCGATATCGTTCTGATAAAGGATTACGATATAATTCTTAGAAAACTATAGCTATACCAGTATAACCTCTTAATCGATTGGACGATTAATTAAATAAAGTTCGTTTTATATTTATTCGATAAAAAAAGAAAGATATGAAAGAATTTCAATATTTAATCGAAGATGGTAACGAATGCAGGTATAAGGATACGATAAAAACCTTACTACCTACAGGAACAAAATATAAAAAAAAAACAAGGGTATTATAAAAAAAATAAGACGTATTATCGCTACCATTAGAATAAAGCTGCAAAAAATAAAGGATTATTTACAGCATCAGCCCTTAAAGCCAGAAACCATGGCCAATATATCTTTATAGTACCATAAATATAAACGACTATTTCGAAAGAAATTCGAAACGAAACTACCGAAATATAACGAATAAAACCATAAGATAATTCTTAAGAACGGAATATCGACCAGATTTTATCTAATCTATAACCTTAATAAGATAAAGTTATAAGTATTACGTAAATATTTTAAAGATAAGCTTCGAAAGGATTATATACGACGTTTCAATTTATCAGCCGGATACCTTATATTCTTTATATTAAGGAAAAATAGGAAACTACGCCTAATTATTAACTACAAGTAATGAAACGATATTACGGTTAAAGATAGAATACCGTTACCCTTAATTAACGAAATAAAAGACCGCCTTTACGGAATTAATTAATTTATAAGCCTAAATTTCAGAAAAGGATATAATTAGATTTGCATCAAGCTAAGACATAAGTAAAAAACAGCCTTTAAAAAGAAATACGAACTTTTTAAGTATTTTATTATACTTTTCGGACTTACGAACGTATTAGCAACTTTTTAACGAATGGTTAACTATATATTCAGGCAGTACTTAGATATTTTCGTTGTTTGTTATTTCGACGATATTCTCATTTATTCAAAAAATAAAAAGAAATATGTAAAACGCGTTTATACAATCCTTTAAGCCTTATAAAACGCCAACCTTTTAATTAATAACGAGAAAAGCCAGTTCCATAGGTAAAAAGTAAAATTTCTAGGATATATTATTACCTTAGAATATATTAAAATAAACCTGAAGAAAATCGTTATAATATAGGAATGGGAAATACCTACTACCGTTAAGGAAGTATAAGCCTTTTTCGGATTCGCCAACTATTATAAAAAGTTTATTCAAAATTTTAGCAAAATAGTTATATTATTATCCAAGATAATAAAAAAAGGAAACAAGTTTTTCTAAATATTAAAAACGGAAATAGCTTTTTAAGAAATTAAAGAAGCGATTATTAGCGAGCTAGTATTAATTATGTATAACTTAAGCCGCCTAGTTAAACTTAAAACCGACGCTTCGGATTACGCCTTAAGCGTAATGGCAGGATATTACGACGATTAAGGTTATTTATACCTTATCGCCTTTTACTTTTACAAGTTAAAAAAAGCGAAATTAAATTACGCCATTCCCGATAAAGAATTTATAGTTATTATTAAGGCCTTCCGAAAATTCAGACATTACCTTAAGGAAAACCTATACCGAGTTAAGGTGTACACCGATTATAAAAACCTTACCCGCTTTACCACCACCAAAGAACTTATAGGACGATAATTACGTTATGCTAAGGAATTAGCAGAATACGACTTCATTATTATCTATTAAAAAGAATTAAAAAACGGCAAAACAGACATACTTAGTCGAAACCCAGACCTCGAAAAAAAAATAATCAAGGTTAATCATTAAATTTTCGATACTACGCCAAAAGAATACCTGCAACTATAACAAATAATAATAATTAAAGCAGCAGCCTTTAATCTACACCAGAAAATCCAAAAATACAACGATAATTTACCTAAGAACTAAAAAATGGAAAAAACATAAATCCTAAAAGAATACCAGAAAATATTAATAAAAGACATATACGAGCATCAGCTATACGGATACCCAGGAATCCATAAAACTTTAAAACGATTATAACGCACTTATTACTTTCCTAAAATAAAATTAGTAATAAAGAAAATACGATAATAATGATATATTTATAATAAAGCAAAAACTTAACGATACAAACCATACGGAGAATTATAGCTATTACTAATCGCAAAGCGACCATAGGATTTAGTCACTTTCGATTTTATTATCAAACTTCCACTTTCAGAAAACCCAGCTACGGGCATATATTACGACAGCACTTTTGTAATCGTTAACCGATTTACCAAATTTCTTTATTTTTTTTATTATATAATAAGAACATAAACGCAAAATAATTAACCTATATCTTTTTAAAATATATCTTAAAAGTATACGGATTACCAACGGAAAACATTTTAAATAAAGGAACAATATTTATTTCGAAATTCTGGCAAAACTTTATAGCGTAATTAGGCCTAAATTACATATTATCTAGCGTATTTAAACCCTAAATAAATGAATAGATAAAAAGAACTAACCAAATATTAGAAACCTACTTACGATGTTATATTAATTACGAACACAATAATTAGGTCTAAAAGTTACTTATTACGCAACTAGCTTATAATATTAATTATTACGAAAACATTAAAACAACTCCAGCAAACGCTAACTTTGGTTTATATTAAAAGTTTACAAAAATATACGCGAAAAACCTGTTAACGTTAAAGTAATCCTTATATCGGAATAACTTAAGTAATTATACGCAGAAATAAAGATAAAACTTAAATTCGTACGTAATTAAATAAAGAAGTATTATAACTAAAAAAGGTTAAAAGGATTAACCTTTCGGGAAAGAAAATAGTTTATTTAGCTACTAAAAATATCCAAATTAAGCAACCAAACAAAACATTTAACTTTAAATATATCGGATTATATAAAATTACCAAGAAAATCTTAAAAAACAACTACCAATTAGAACTGTTATCTAAGGTTAAATTTTATCTAATTTTTTATGTTTCCTTACTCGAATTAGTAGCAAATACCATCAAAGTTAACATAAGATACAAAAAAAAGGCCAAAAAAATATACTAACGTATAAAGCAAAAAAAGTTTTAAATATACGAAAAAAAAAACGGATTCACTAAGTACCTGGTTAAATGGAAAAATTACTCAAACTCCGAAAATACCTGAGAACCCGTTAAAAACCTTATGAACGCTTAGCGCCTTTTAAAAAGTTTTCACCAATAATACCGGAGTTACCAGTAACGGCACCCTAGTTAATGCTGTTAATAACGGACCAATCGGTATTTTCGATACCCGACTAGTCCACCGGATTAGGGGCCTACGCCAGTATGGCCGCGTTAACCTCCAACCTAGCCTGCTTACATCTTTCCTGCTCTTCCAGCTCGTCCAACGACTGCAGGCTACGCTAAACCATGGTAACGCCTTTTGAACGTACCAGGGCCTTTTATTTATGCAACCGAATTAAACGAACCAGGGCTTCGTTCATTTCCTTTTAATATCAACGCTAAATCTCTAACTGACGTCGTTAAAGCTTTAGAAAACGTTCCTCCACGAACGTTTCCTTTCGTTCAAAACGTTAGTATTTACGGCGGATATTCTGCAAAAAAAAAAAAAAAAAAAAAAAAAAAAAAAAAAAAAAAAAAAAAAAAAAAAAAAAAAAAAAAAAAAAAAAAAAAAAAAAAAAAAAAAAAAAAA